>CM032061.1:6407487-6684235 GCA_018831715.1 Matsumurasca onukii
AGTTAAAATGGATCTCATTAATCTTTTTCCCTATTACATAGTCTATCATTACTTAATAGTATAATATTTTTTTAAAATCCATTCATTGACCATACCAGAAATCATAGACAATGTAAAGATTTAAGTTACATTCATTGTTGAAGAAAACCGCTTAATGGAACTGTTAAACAGATTACTATTATTTTAATGTTTTCAGCAGTTAATATCTTCAGCTTTGCTTAGCTTAAGTAACTATTTATTTTAATTTTTGGCCATCTAACAAAAGTCATGTTAGCATACTAACCTAATAAGTCCATTCAAATCAACCAAAGCATAAACATCTATAATTTAGATTATTCCGAAAATGTCTTTGCCTTTAATCTACATAAAAATAATGTAGTCTTCTAGCTAAAAACTAGTCAACATATAAACAGTCAAATTATATTTTGAAAACCATTTACGTGTGGCATTGGTTTGATGCGGTTTACAATTCGATTTGGCGTTCAACTCGTGAGAGTGTAACTTGTAACTGGTCAGTTACATTTTGGAGTAACTGTAACTGTAATCAGTTACTGTTTTGAAGTAACTGAATTAATTTGTTAGATATGTTTCAGCTAATTTAGTTATATGTGTAGAGAACAAAATAATAACACTATATGTTTTGAGTTTACAGTATAGTAAACTATAATAAACTATATTAAACTAAAAACTTACAGTGTTATTATTTTGTTCTCTACTTTTCCACTAGATTATGGCTTTAAATCAGCTGAAACATGTTGTGGATATACAACCTTTGATTGTTAATTCAGTATTTTTATTTTAAAACTTTATATATACATATATTTTACAATCAGTGGTCGTTATGAATAATGTTCGCCAGGTCCGTTTTCTTATACAAACATAGATAATTTGTGTTTATACTAACTTGTGGGAACAAACTAAGCAGTTCTTCCTTTTGTACATCTGAAGTGACTGTAACGTACAGGTTGGCACCTGTGTCCAGGGCCACAGCGATGGCAGCCTGTCCAATGGGAGACATTCCAGCATGAATCAACACCCTCTCCCCTTCCTTTAACTTTGCTCTCAGGATTAAACTGTAGTATGCCTGGGAAATATAAAACCATAAACATGAAATACTTTTTAGCCAGGGACCCAGTGCTCCAGACAAGGCCGATTGGCTAAGCGAGGATGATGTTAAGCAAGGAAGTTGTATACAGAAAGCCTGAGGAGTATGGAAGCAATAGCAGGGGTGCAAGGGAAAATTTGAGTAGTACAGTTGATCTAGCTAAAACCAGATCTCATCTTGAGAAAGGCCTGCATAATCTTCCAACTAGAAACTAGGATGGTGAAAGCAAGGATATTCTTAAATCAATTATCCCAGGAGAAGCTTTAGGACTTGATGACTTATTGACAAAGACCCTGAAAGAAACCCGGCTCTACATTCAACTATTGAACACCTGACATTCAAGTGACTTGGACCGTAAAACCCGGATTACTTGAGTTAAATCCTCTATTGGTTTATGACTACGTTCAAACTTCAAATAATGGTGATGTGAATTAATTATTTTATTAAAATTTAAAACTAAACTTACCAAAGAAAATGTGAAAGGTACAGTAACTGCATCCTCCATACTCCAATGTTGAGGTATACTCCAAGTCAAAATTTGGTCAGGAACCACTCTTTGGCTTTTAGAGACAAATGTTGCTATACCCATTACTTTTTCTCCATTCTTTCTGACTCCACAAAAATCCATGTACTTTAAATTGACCTGAAATGTAGTTTTTACAGTTTATTTTTCTTCAACATCAGGAAAAAGTTCAGAGTAATTAATTGTATTATTAATGGAGGAAGGAAAGTTTCTTTTAACATTAAAAATCAAAATACTAGAAGCATTAATAAAGTAGTCCTACATATAATTGAAACCAATTACTGATCACTATTTATTATTTAACCAGTGTGGTCCCTGAACTACGAGACATACAGAATAAGTTTCAAATGTACTGTAAAAAACTGTCACTATTGGTGAGCTTATACTCTCTGTAACTTATTTTATCCCTTAAACTGGCATGCTTATAAGTAGACTTAGCCATATTTTAAAACTGTAATGGAAAACCTCACGATTAGCTTGAAGATCCTACAATGGTTGATGTTTAAGAGCAAATATAAATTTGCCTCTTGTGTGGCATCGTCAGTGCTCTCCTCCTATTCACACAGTCACTATGTGCACACTAATTCCATTTAGACAGCCCTTAATGTTTTTGCCACTATTCACTCATGTGTCGTGGTTTTGCAGAATATTTTGGACTGAGTGGCAAGACTGGGCCTGAGTGTTCAAGGTCAGCTTTGTTGGTTGACCCCGTGTCTTGGGAAAATCCAAGACTGCTTTAGATTGTAACTGCTGTATACAACCAACTTTTGAGTTGTCTTTATAATTTTAATAAAATGGACATTTTAGAATAACTTTTTTAAGGAATCAGAGCTCCATGAGTTAAAGGTCCATGAGTTTAAATAATTCAAAACTGTTGTGTCTGGTTATAAGATTTTCATTATTTACACCATAGACGTACTTAAGTATCTACCGTTTCCCGTCAGCTGATTATGTAGAAAAGTTATTGCCTGTCTTCACAGCGTGGGTTTGATTCTCACCCGGGCTTGCTCTGGTACATTGGAATGCTAGTCATTGAATCATTCCAGGTGCGGGGGCCATTATGATCCACTGAGGATCACTGAAGAGAAAATGGGTCATCAAATCCAGCAAAATGGCGAGTGGCACTTTTTGAGCTTAGGGGCGCTTAAACCCCGCCCTTAGAGGTGGTTCTATGACTGATGGTACCAGAGAGGAGTAGTTTTGCTGAAATTTTGTTCATAGGGACAGGGCAACCCATACGATAGGCTTTTAATAAAAATTTTAAAATGAATTAAAACGCTGAAGGGTTAAAATGTTTCAAATAGCTAACTTTGGTAGTCTGTTACTTACCTGATCAGCAGGAACTGGAACATCAAGTGTGAAAGTTCTCGTGTTTAATGATGTGGCTGATTTCAAGGGTCTTGGAAGAACTGAAATCATTAGAAGTGTTTATAAAACTACTAAATACAGTGAAGATCCCAATGCTCCACGAGTGGGTAGCTTCTTAGTTCTTAGGCACATTTGAAAAGAAAAAGCCATGAGGAAGAACTCGAATTTCATGTTGAAATAAAGTAAAACTAGGCTCAACTAAATTTAGAGAAGTACTTAAATCTGAATGTTTATTCGAAACATGGGACTGCCAATAGCGACTTAAATCAACAAGCTGGAAATATTACACTCGGAATTTAAATACTATGTCAAATGACTTATTATAGATCTTGTATAATCCCTGAATAGCTAATTTGTCATTAAAGAAATTTGAAGACGAAACTTAAGTAATCTATTTTTTTTAATGAGAGATGCCAAATGTTTTTTCAGCTCAGGAGAACAAATACAAAAACTTATTTAAACGCAAGATTTACTGTTTGAGAAACTACTAGCTAAAATGTTACACTACCTGGTTAGCATGTTACTTCTGCTACAGTCACTAGGAAAGGAGGGAAGGTTGATGCCTCGGTAGGAGCCCCACTTGTTGCCTTTCAGCACATTCACTGTCAGACCCAGAGACATCTGCTGTTGGAACAGTGGAGACGTGAGAGAGAACGGTGGTGCTAGCTTGTCCAGGAACACACATCTAAAGCATTGGTTTTATTAGCCTTTGGGTTTATTAAGAACATTTTTTTAGATAGTTGTGTTGTTGAAGAGACATTTATACCTATGTTACTACCTAACTCCTATTTTAATGTTAGCTGGGCCCTAGGCAATGTGGACGTATCACTTACAGTGTGAAAACTAATTTCTGCTTATCTCCTTCATCTAAACCAGTGCTCCCCAACCTTTTTCATCTCCCAAAGCCCTAAATTGAAATGTCCATGATGACGTACCCCTAGCACCCTAATCCCCTATACGTCCCCACAACGAAAGAGGACCATCTTTGTTAAAAAATTTAACAATCAAAAATTTGCCTAATCCAAACCTTGTTGGGGGGAAAAATTTATAAAATTGTTGAGTGGGTAAAATAAATAAATTTAGTTTTCCCAATTATGCCATATTTTATGTGTTTAATAACAAACCAGCACTCACAATGACACACTATACACGTAGGTATGAGCTCAAACAATAGCTTTGAACAAAACACATCCACTCTGTGGGGTAGCAAGCGACACAAAACAGCCAGACATAGATTGTCCACCTTCACCACAAATACTACAACAATTTTCCCAACTGATTTCATGTGTGATGAAATAATCTTGAATTGCATTAAATATGTCTTCACCTGTGCACCTTACAGTGAGAGGTTGGCAAAGCAACACGTTTTGGCAGTGTCACAATTTGGCCACTCATTAGATTTAGTTGAGGGTTCCCGGTCACAATATTAATTTCCGCCATTACTGAAAAGATTTTTCCTTACCCCTGAAGGTCTCTCACGTACCTTTAGGGGTACGAGTAGGTACTACAAGTTGGGAACCACTGATCTAAACTAATACTGAAAAAGAACCTTTAGTTAGTTTGAACTTACTTACTAGGTAGTTATTTGCTTTAAAATGGTAAGTTCTTGATTTGGCTTAAGATATATCTGTATTAATAGCTTAATGGCAATAACCATGTCATGTTTAAATCTGGTGCTCGAACCTAAGCGGTCAAATTACAGTAAATTTGTTTTTAATTTTTAAACATTCGCCTATAAAACTGGTGTGACCCTCAATGGCGATTATCAAAGTAGACTCGAACAAGATACAAGAGCAATCAAGAAGCAGTGTGATACTTCTACATGTTTAGTCTTGGTACTTGTAGTGTGTTCCCCACCTGAGTTGATGTGCGTAGGTCTCGAGAGCCAGGGTTTTGAGAGCCTGTCTCTGCTGCCATTGCCGGCTGACAACAACTACAGACTGACCGGCATTGCGATTCATGAACTGTCTGAGTCCCACCATCCAATCCAGCTCAAACACTCGCAGACCACTGTAATCTGCAGTCTGAAAACAATCAAACTCCTGGTCACTAACTTAATTTGGTCCTGTTTTAGGAAACTCTTCACCCTTTGAACAGAACAAGCTTCCAGTGCTTGTTTTAGTCACCAAACAACAAAATGAATGGATATGTATTGATTTTAATTTAGTAATTAGTAAGACATTGTACCAAACAGTTTATAGTACTTAAAATTAGAACACTTCTCCCAAAGTTAGTACCATAATACTTGTTAGGGTAGACTATAACACCGGGGGCTGGGTTAAGAATTACCAGGGTTAAGTTGAGGGTTCACTTTTTGGAAAACACCTCTACTGGTTAAATAGAGATTTAAACCTGTGTTTGAGGGTAAGTCATGTTGAGAAAACTGACCCTTTTATATTCTATAGTACGGCCCATTCACTTAAACTCTTTTGGAAAATTCCTAAAAATGCTGGTATAAAATTTTATATTAAAGTCCCGCACTCAATAAAGACTATAACTTGTTTAGATTCTTTTAAGTTAAAATTTAAAGAATACTTAACAAAAAAGACTCTTTATTACTTTGATGAATATATGAATGACTAGTTTTTAGCTTCCTATCTAATTTATTCTGTGAAGTGTTTCAAAGGTTATGTATTATTTTATTATGTTAAATTGTAATAATTGAATATAAATTAAGCTTTTTTACAGTATATAGATTTCACTTTTAATAATTAACATTACTAAATTGTACATTGATGCAACTCTTAAATTAATTGATATTTAGATTATAATTGAAACCTTGTTGTATTGACACCATTCAATGATTGTTACAAAAATTTGTTACAATTTGTTAATAGAGAGATTTTGACTTATTTGATTTATATAAATTTATTTATATAAAAAAGCAAAGAATGCTTACAAAAGACAATTGGTAAGAGTAACCAGTGTTCCTTACCAAAATAAAAACAATTTTTTAAGGTGTTAAAGACATTACCTTTTTAAAAAGCATCAACATTTCTCCGTTCATGTAATGGCAGAAGATTGTTTGCATGTTTTTGCTGTCTACATGAGTATTGTGGGGTAATATTGTCAGATAAAAGACATGTTTCTGGTCCAATTCAGAATTAACAAGGGATTCCAGCTGAAGGTATTCTCCCAGGATGAGATAGGTCTTCTCTCCAGCATGACTCAAATCTTGTTTTGTCTTTTGAACATCTTTAATTACCCAATTTGTCTGTAACAAAGGTTATATACTTTTAACCGATAACATCTTTAGTAACAAGTTTTAATTGTGGGGCAAAAGCTTTTGGGTGTGTGGCTTGTCTACGATTGTAATAATGACTAATGTATTCAGTTTTGAATTGTACATAGCTCATATTGATTCCTTTAAAAATATGTGTATTTCAAAACGTAGCTTACATGTAGCCAGTAAAGCCTAGCAAAGTTCTAGTAACCAAATTAGTTTTTCCACAAAGAAAGTAACATTGGTGTATAGAATCAAAGTTTCTAAACCACTTTCCAAAAAAATTAAAAAGTAACACTTGGTAGGAGGATTTCAAAAGTTGGTTAAACACTGTTATTCACTGAATAATTTCTTTTATTTATGCTAAATTAATTACAAGCTCATTTAAGTAGGTATTCTCGTAAAGAATGTTAACTTTTGAAGAATGTTATATACAGGGGTAAAAATAACAGGAATTTCATTATAAAACCATATTTTATTATTTTGTTTTACTAATTTACATGTATACTTACTATAATTTCCATTTAGTGTAATGCATTTGTTCATTTGGTGCTCCATGGTTTTAAGCACCCTCATACCCCTTAGTCTGAATGCTGCAAGCCCATCCTGCTTGCCTTTTACCTTCATTTTGCATAACGGTGATTTTTCTGTAATTTTTCACTATGAAACATAAAAAGTCATGGGACAAGATTTGGCAAGTATGGGTCATGAAGGGTGGTCATGCTGTATTGGCCAAAAACTACACTGAGATCACTGAAGGCAAATTGTCCTCATGATGAAAGAACTTGTCCATATAAGGTTTTCTAGTCTGGAGTGTGTTGAAATTCTAACTGAATTTAACACTCTCCAGACAGCAAAAACATTCCCAATGGTCCTCCCATGGTTTCTTTGCAATATTGACTTTTGAACAATGTCACTCAGTCCGAGAATTTGAATAGCCCAGACTAAGATTTTCTTCAATTGACATGGAGCATTTTTAATTTGAAAAATAATGCTACATTCTGGTTTTGTTCAAAAACATCGCCTTTGTAAGCTGTTTTGATTAGTTGCGACCATTTCTGAAAGCTCTACCGAGAAAAGCAAAACCTCACTGCTGAACTTTGCCTACTAATTAAAACCATCAAACAAAAGAGGCAGAACAAAAACTATTTTGAAAAAGCACAGCTTTCTTCACAGCTCTCAGACTGGCTACACCGTGAGAGCACTGAACTCAGGAAGAAATTCTTTCAGCATTGGCCAAAATGTGAACTATGTTACTGCCATTGACATCCTGATACTTTGGAAGTATTTTAAAAATACTACAAGTAATAACTAGAACATAGTAATATTAAAGGATATCAGAACCTGAAATATCTTTTGAAATTTCTTTTCTGAAAGATCTTTTGTATGATTTCTGATTAGTTATGGAATTACAAAAAGTTTAGTTTACACATATAAAAGAACACAATGCATTTACCCATTCTACAAGTATATCCAAATTTGAAAGGACAATTTATTAGCTTGCTGGACATTAACCTCTAACTTATAAACTAATCATATACCGAGAAACAGCCCTCATAACTAAAATACAGTATTGTCAACATCGAATAGAAAGAATGAATTAGAAGGAAGAATATAAAGAAACACTGAAATAAATGTGACTAACAAACATTTTATAAACCCGACTATAAGATTTTGTACAAATGTTTGTCAACAGTAAAACGCATACAAAAACTGATTCATTATTACAGTATTTAATATTATTGTTTATTGGAATAGTTTTGTAATGATTTAGACTTACCGATATATTGGTCAAAGACCTAAATGTGTCTTGCAGGCGTTTGCTGATTGTGAAAGGCTTATTATGTTCATTTCGAACTTCAAGACAAGTGAATTGAGCAATTTTGTTTGACCAACAATTCAGTCCCTCCTCTGCAATTAGCTGAGCACTCACACTGACAAACTCTTCGAACTGGAGTCCATGAAACAAGATAAATGTTACATATTGTGATCTAACATACGTGTTATCATGTTCATTATAAGAAAATAAGTTGAATAACTAAAGTACTTATGACTAGCCAGGCCGTTCTTATTGAGAAGTGCTTTAATTAATAATAAAATATAAAGAATAAATTAATATAATATAACCCTGGAAAATATTTTGATAACTTCTCTAAACTTCGTTTGTTGAGTTTCATTAAAATAAAGTAGAAGCAGTTTTTCCCTCTTCTTGTATAAATCAGTATTAGAGACCTTCTCTAGTTTACAGATTAAGATTAAGATATATAGTTTTAATTCCATTTTACTGAGGTGTAATCTATAGTTTAGTATATAATTTAAAGATCAGTAATATTCTCTTCCTGCAAGAAAATTTGGCGGGAAAAAGGAGCTACTGTGTGTTGAGAGTGAGACTGAGTGCATCACATGCTGCATTCTAGCGATGAATGTGAGCACTACCCAGTCTTGCACAGAAAGATTAATGGCATCGCGTGACTGGTCCTTAGCGCTTCTTGCAATAACCAATGACGTGTGTATACTCGTCAATACCACACGAAGCGTTAAGAATCAAATATAACGTAATTTTTATGTTGTTAATTTCCACTTACAAAAATACTGTTATTTAAAGTAAACCTTATCATTAACCAGTTCTCTAGTTTATAGAAGTTGGGTCTAATAGAGAAATGAGCTACTTGGTGGTATCTCAGCAATAGTTGGAGGATAAATAACTTTTTTAATTTTAGGATGTGTTTTAGAACCTTACCGAGGGAATATTTTCAGCATAAGGCACAAACTTGACAGACTTCCAAAGCAAGGAAGGGCTGGTAGTGACATTCATTAGTTGTGAGGTGACAGTGACACCCTCTAGACGAAGTCCTTCACAGTACAACCAATTGATTTTGGAGTTGTACCACACCTCAACCTCAGCATCTACACAAAGAAGCCTTTACAATATATTGAAAAAGGAAAATGCTTAAAAAAACTACTCAAAACAACAAAAGTTAAATTGAACTGACCATCAAATACTTCAATAAATTGGTTTTTATTTGGTAAGCTAGGCCTCTTCAAAGAAGGCATGGTCATTAAACATATTTAAAAAGTAAGATGTAGAAAAATAAATTTAAATTTAATGATGCTATTTTGATTAAATGAATACTATTGTACTGGAACTAAATCTTCCACCTAAAACGTATTTAAGTCCAGGGTTCTTTGGCAGTGTTGTCAACATTTGCACATTACATATATTTGCTGTCGCTATTAGGCTATGGTAACAAAAAATCCAAAGTTGTCAACTAATGAATAAAAAACTACTTCTCACTTTTGATTGTATCCACCATAAGTTATTATTGACAGCTTTGGCTGATATTGGAGTAGGAGGAAACTCTAAACTAATTTTATTATCATTTTAAACTTGCATGAGTGAATTTCCATTTTGGCGTTTCATTATGTTAGAACAAAGAGGAGGGAAGTGTTAAAGTAACTAGAAGGCTTTCAATATTTTAAGTTAGGTATTGCAAAATAATACCTTCAGGAAGTGAGGAGAAGAATGGAGTATCAATAAGCAGTCTTCGAAAGCTGTTGACATTAACAATTTGCTGTTTGTTTCCTATATTTACAAAGATGATGAGTTTAAACAATACTTCTAGGAATGGCACCAAGTCTCCTGACCATGAAACGATTGCTTTAAAATCTGAAAGGTTACATCATATCATTAGCAGAAGGATTTGATTTTAAACTTTGTAAATTGGCTTACACTATTTAACTTCAGTTGTTTGACTTTTCAAAAAATCATACACAAAGTTATTTATGTACCTACTATTATGAACAAAGATATTTTTATTAAATAATTGATTTAATACAGACTATCTCAATAACCTCGCACGTAGACGGTTTTCTTATTTTGACGCTCTTCAGAGTAGTGTTTGATAAAAGAGTTAAGTACACTGACTAAGGTTAACAGGCTGCAGTGAAAATGATGATGGTAGTGTGCAACTGTCCGCTGCTGGTGGTGACACACTATCAAACTATTGTGTGATATACCTTTAAATTTTTATTCATTTTGAAGATTACTGGAGTAATTCCATGCTATTACATTTCACAATATTTCTTTTATAGCTCTATGATTGTAAAATGTAGACTTGATGAAAGTTGGCAAATTCCTCCTCCAATCATATTAAAGTTCTTAATTGGTTTTAACTTTTATTATTGTATTGTTCGTTATCACTTATCAGTAAAGGACACTGTAAGAAAAGATATTAACTGTAAATGCCAATATTTTTTTCCGACAATCTTTTGAAAAACAATTACAGTGCTTGTTTTTGATAGTTCAGAGTCCAATGACGCCTCCACTAATTTTGACCCATTGTTTAATTTCAGGCCAAAATTGTCCTGTACGTTCGGTAGGATCAGTCCAATCATGGAAGTGTGATCTACTTAAAACTGATTTATCAATGATTAAGTCTCACCTTTGTCTTTTACATGTACAACTTTGACAAGCTGGAAGCTTGGACCAAGTTGATGGTGATGTTGACCCATAACACTGTACAGCTCTGCCTGAGAGACTTTCATGCCAAAGTGTCCATAGAGGCGAGCTTGTCTACAACAATCTCCGGCCGTTTCACTGCTGAGAGAATTCCAGTCACTTGACATGAGAACTCCTCACTGTCCAAATACACTTCAAAAATGCCTGTTCCTCGCAACAGCGATATCAAAAGCTCTTGCTCTGAAATCAACAGAAAGTCATATTTTGAAATTAAATTTTAATACAATGATAGAAAATTAGTTAAACCAAAAAGTAATTTTACATAACAAATTACCAAAATAGGTTTGAACATATTTTTTCTCTGTGTTTTTAGTATTAAATACAATTATTGTGTACGTAGAAAAAGTATTCATGAACTATCACTGAATTATAACCATCAAAATACACTTAAAATACAAAATTGATAAGTTCAAGATTTTACTTTAGAATTTAAACTCTCAGTCCCAGCCGCTCAAAACTTTTCCAGCCCAAAAAAGTTGCTTGTTTTAGAGTGTTTCAAAATCTGTGAACCATAATAAATTTCTCGGTGTCTACTTTAAATACTACGGGATGACGGGGACTTTTTATTTACAAAATGTAATGTTTCAGATCATATTAGTTATAATGAATGATCAATATATTTAAAAAGGATTCAGGAAACTTCTCTAAACAGTTTTTCAAAAAAATATAGAGCCTGTCATAGAATGCCTTTTATACATCTCTATTTCTTGTTAAATCTAACAATAACTTAGAAGCCATAATGGCTGGAAAATATCTGGAAGATCCCTCGTACATGCTCAAAAATAAGATTAAGTACAATTTGTCAAGTACTTGCAAAATATACAGACACGGTTGGTATTTTATTTCATTGGCAGTGTTAAAACTTGTATTTGGTTTTTAAATTTTATAAAATAGAATCAACAAAAGTACACAGTATAATATTTTACCTTGTACACTATAACAGAACACCGTCACTATTGGCTAATAAATTGGTCAAACTAATTGGTAATGTAGGAAATATCCCACAAAATTAGCAAAGCCTTTCAAACAATCAGGATATCAACCAGCTTTTAAAACAACACGGGTCATCCAGAAAGTAAAGAACATTTGGCATGGTCAAATAAAAAATAAAGATATCAACACAAAACTTTATTTACAACATGCATGTTTCTAAAGAAACCGGATTTTAAAAAATCATTTTAAATTTAATGATGCTAATTTGATTAATACTATTGTACTGGAACTAAATCTTTCACCAAAACGTATTTAAGTCCAGGGTTCTTTGGCAGTGTTGTCAACATTTGCACATTACATATATTTGCTGTCGCTATTAGGCTGTAACAAAAAAAATCCAAAGTTGTCAACTAATGAATAAAAAACTACTTCTCACTTTTGATTGTATCCACCATAAGTTATTATTGACAGCTTTGGCTGATATTGGAGTAGGAGGAAACTCTAAACTAATTTTATTATCATTTTAAACTTGCATGAGTGAATTTCCATTTTGGCGTTCCATTATGTTAGAACAAAGAGGAGGGAAGTGTTAAGTAACTAGAAGGCTTTCAATATTTTGTTAGGTATTGCAAAAAAACCTTCAGGAAGTGAGGAGAAGAATGGAGTATCAATAAGCAGTCTTCGCTGTTGACATTAACAATTTGCTGTTTGTTTCCTATGTTTACAAAGATGATGAGTTTAAACAATACTTCTAGGAATGGCACCAAGTCTCCTGACCATGAAACGATTGCTTTAAAATCTGAAAGGTTACATCATATCATTAGCAGAAGGATTTGATTTTAAACTTTGTAAATTGGCTTACACTATTTAACTTCAGTTGTTTGACTTTTCAAAAAATCATACACAAAGTTATTTATGTACCTACTATTATGAACAAAGATATTTTTATTAAATAATTGATTTAATACAGACTATCTCAATAACCTCGCACGTAGACGGTTTTCTTATTTTGACGTCTCTTCAGAGTAGTGTTTGATAAAAGAGTTAAGTACACTGACTAAGGTTAACAGGCTGCAGTGAAAATGATGATGGTAGTGTGCAACTGTCCGCTGCTGGTGGTGACACACTATCAAACTATTGTGTGATATACCTTTAAATTTTTATTCATTTTGAAGATTACTGGAGTAATTCCATGCTATTACATTTCACAATATTTCTTTTATAGCTCTATGATTGTAAAATGTAGACTTTGATGTAAGTTGGCCCTCCTCCAATCATATTAAAGTTCTTAATTGGTTTTAACTTTTATTATTGTATTGTTCGTTATCACTTATCAGTAAAGGACACTGTAAGAAAAGATATTAACTGTAAATGCCAATATTTTTTTTACAAATGCATAGAACCTTCCTCTACCTTTCTACGCAGTCACCATGATTTCAAGACACTGGTTTTAATGTGGGACTAGTTTTTCCATACCCATGTTCTACCCATTTGCCAAAACATGAGCCAGGATTTCTAGCTCTTTGAGTTCCTATTGTTACTGTTAGCAAACTGTTTTTACCCAAAAATCCTTAAGCTGGAATAAGTGATAATCACCGGCAACAAGTCAGGGCTGTATAGTTTCTTTTCTGGCATAAATTGACATGTAAGTTCTTCGATCCCAAAAACAGTTGCCATAACTTTCTAGTGTTTTATTTCATACTTAACATTTACAATAATGTTGATGCCATTATTAATCACTGTTGACACGAGATGAATCACACAGCAACGAACCTACACTCAAACTGAAGAGGAAGAATATAGCTAGCAGCTGCACGCTGGCCAGAGGGTGAGGGTAAAAGCGCTGCGGATGATGCAATTGTTCTTACTTTCTGGATGACCTCGTGACAAGATCCATCCAAAACCACCAAAATTTCAAACACCACAGCTCATAGAAACCCAAAAGGAGTTTATCAAATTAAATGTAGTGGTAATCCTCCCTTGTAATAAAGAATACATAGGATACACCAATAGAACCTTCAAAAGACGTTTTACTGACACACACCTACCTAAACCAGACTAACCCCTCATCCATAGTAGCAAACACCTAAAATCAAACCCCTCACACAAACATAACCCACTCATTACAGATAATCAGTAAATGCAGCAATAAAAACTTAGCTAAAGCACAAGAAGGATACTTATTTACAAGTACATATAAAACCACGTGCAGACAATCTTCTCAACAAAAGAAGATTACTTTAATTTATACTTTCAAAACTGCAAAGACCTTGAAGACGCCACAATAAGAGAAGAACCAACGCCGCCACTTCAGAGGCCCCAAGACAGACCGCTCCTTTGTCCAAAGCCTAACGGCAATCCCAGTCGCCAGCGACAAAGGCCGAAGCAGCGCTCAGGGAAGTGCAACATGTGACACGCACCGCGCATCTAATCCCACCACTGGAAGAAGTCAGCTGACGGCAAAGTGACTAGTTTTAAGTATAGTGTGTAAAAAGTGCTTATGTAAAGAGTAATACTTACTTTTATGGGAAACCAAAGTTGTATTATTTATTAAAACATTCTTCAATTCCACAGCTTGATTCTTCATATTTACATTTGTGATTTTAGCCATCAGTTTACAAGGGTAATCCTGTAATTCATGATGAAAAATTAACATTTCCATCAAACCTCAGAATTGTATTACCACTTTGTATTATATGTTACATTTGCAAAAGAAACCATTTACAGTAAATTTAACATTAAAAAAAGTAAAGAAATACTTTTATACGAGGCAATGTAATAAAAAAATAACTTAAAATTAAACATACCCGACACATAGCCACAAGCACTACGGTGAATCTTAGCAAGTTTCCAATAAAACAGAAACATTTTTCATTTCTCTAATTTTAATTAGACAACATTCTTTTATACACTATAAGTAATGTTTACAATTTCTTTTCTATGGTTTTGTATAATAAACAACAATTAAAACTATTAATTTTAGCCCAAGGATTGGAAAATTTTCTAAATTTATATATTATTTAGTTAGTAAATTAGCTTCTTGTCAAGCAATCCTTATTGGAGATAATCTCAGATTTTCAGATCAAGACAAAACAAAGCTTCTTTATTCACACAAACATAGAATATGGTGATGGCGTCAAAGTTATACAATTCTGAATTCATCAAGGAAGGCTGATCTTGTAGCAGGTCTTCAGGGGTTGTTCAAATAGTCGCTGCACAGTTGTCTCCAGTTCCAGTTAACTTCAATTTGGCTTCTTTTGGAATTCCAAAAAATTTTGTTTTATGTTGGTTTGTCTTTTTGTACCTGGATTGTTTACCATATATCATCATAATATACAAATTTAAACTACAGCTGTTAATACAGTAGTTGTATTTGTTTTGAAATGAAAAAGTTGTTATTTTAACTACTAAATTGTATAACAACCTATTTATGCCCAGTGCTCTGAATGTCAAAATGCAGAAATTAGGATTAAATAAATAAACAAAAATAACTTTGATACAGTAGGTTCTAGAGCAACGGTAGTTGTTTTTGATTGATTGAGAGAGTAAAACTCTACTATATAGGGTGAACTTTGTGTTCGTTTATTGTCGTTACAATTTTAAGTAGGGAAAACAAAACTTTGAATGGCTACCATTTTGAAACTGATGATTAGATCAAAAGTTTGCTAAATTTATCTTGTAACATATCATTTTAAAGCTTTGAGTACTCAAAAACTAGCTCTGTATTCTTTTTCAAAATTTTGAAAAATATAGCAACAGCGTCCATTTTAGAAACGTTGTAAATTTTTTTAATGGTATTAATGAGTTTGTGTTTTTATACTGTTTCAGATAAGATGTCACACGAGGGGGTTCGTATTAAAAAAAGTTAGGGGGCCCTCTCCTCCGGTTTTTGGTGGGGGGTGGGTAAACGAAAAGTATGTCAAAAGAAACTTCAGGATTTGCCAAAGGGTTTTTCAAAATGTTTCCTCTTTCAAAAGTTAAGGTGGGGGGAGGACATACAACTCAGCCTGTAAATAAAAATGTTAATAGTTGTATTTGTTTTGAAATGAAAAAGTTGTTATTTCTACTACTTATTTGGATACTACTCTGAATGTCAAAATGATGAAATTTGGATTAAATAAATAAAAAAAATAGAATCCAGTGGTATCTTCTTAAATACTATCCAGACACTTTACCATTTATAAATCAGGTTATTTCTAACATTAATGCCTTTGTAGCAAACAAATAAAAAATTCAACTAAAGAAATTATCCACCCTTTACTTCCAAAAATACTCTTCGTGGCCTGAATTTATTTCAGCCAAACCTCCAGACATTTCCAGAATATTGAGTAAAAACCTGAATGAAACCTTATTTTCCCAAGATAGATTTCCTTCCAAAATAAATCCGGCATGTTCAAGTTACGTAATTGACAAATTAATTTTAAAGAACTGCATGAATCCACCTCCTCCATCACCACCTAACGTTAGCATTTCTCTACAAAGTCCAATATCAGTAGCTTCAGTTCATCTCCCCTCAACCAACTTAAACTGTGCTAATAATGTGTCTTCTAGGAAAAGCTATGTCAATTTATCTAACTACCTTTACTAATGGGATTTTCCAAATTGAATGAAAATAACTTAAGTTATTCCAATTTTTGAAAAGGGCGATTTATTTGTCTTAACAAACTACCAACTAATATCATTGGTACCGGTGGTTTTCGAAAGATTTGAGAATAACTAAGTATTTAAAATAGACTTAGTTCATCATCAAAAAATATAACATGCAGTGTTTCTCAAGGATCAATACTTGGACAAATTTTGTTTTTGATTTATATCAACAATATCGGCTATAAGATTTACTCGACTCATTTAATTCAGTATGCGGTTGAAACAGTCTCTGATGTGTAAGAACTACAATACACTAACGGCACCTAGCAGAGAACACAGAAACTACCACTTATTACTTATTCTACAAAAAAGGCTATACAAATTATCTCAAAATTAAGCTATAGGGATTCATGTCGTGATGATTTCAAAAAATTAGAGACATTGACTTTGTGTTGGTTGTATATTTATGAGCTTTTATGTTTAACAAATAAGTGTTCTCTACAACAAGGCATTGACATACACGATTATGACAAGCGATATAGGAAAACTTTCAGGTCAAATTCCACCGTCTTTGTGTATTTGAAAAGCTACCGTATCTACACTGGAAAATGCTTTGATAAATAACGTTTTTACTTTTTACGCTAAAAGATAAATAGTTGTGGTTATAAACTTATTAAAAATTGTGCCGTTACTTTCTAAACTACTAAAAAGTATGCTCCTACCCAACACCTGTAGAGGAACACTGAGCCCCACGACTACTTTGAACGATTTCTTTGAATCCACTAAGGTTTTGACGTCTTAGTAACCCACCTTGGTAAAATATATAACTATATATTAATAACTTGGAAAATCTGTTTTTTTTACTTACTAGAATCTGTGAAAGAGGGACCACTGCTGCACCGGCGACTATATTTTGAGACCAGAGTTTGTAGTCCTCATGGTTGTCATCAAATTCTACGGACATTTGTGATTTGTCTGCTGTCAGCTGAAATAATTAACGTACACAGTAAAGAGCTGTTTCTCATAGGCACTCGGACAATAGAAGTTTAAACTTGTTTAAATATGTTAGATTTAGAAACAATATGTGTTTGTGTGTACCGGTACACGTTCACAAATTTGAGTGGGGTCTATAGTGAAATACAGTAAAATTAAAGCTTACAAGGAAAAAACTTTGAGATTTAGTCTTTCTGTGGAAATGTTAACCAAACCTGTATGCACAGTATTACTAAACAATGCAAATTTGAAATTTTTATACCGTACTTTAAATCTTTGAATTTATTATATTTTATATTCCAATGGCAAGAACCATTGACTTTGGTTACTTTCTGGTTTTAAACCATTATTATTTGAGATTAAGTTTTTTATATTGTTGGCTAGTGTTCAATACAAGCATTTAAAATTTAGAACTGCAGCCTGTTAAAAATACCTTTTGTAATATTACAACAAGTTACTATTATATTATTTTGATTTAAAATATCCATTTTTTACAGCTTTAAATAGCTGAAGAGAGCAGAAAATCCACTTTTTTAGCACAAAAGTAGGACACCGTATTTTAAAAAACTAACCTTTTAAATTTACTTAAATCTTTCAAAAAGTTCTACATAAAACAAAAAAATTTGAAGTTCTAAATTTTTGAACTTTTTCAAATGTTTACAAAGACTTGGTCCTACACTTGCCGGACCTTTTACATTCGGCGAACTTTGCAATTAGAATAATGGACAAAATATTCATGAAAGGGGTTATCTTATACAGTGAATGCCCGTTTGCAAATAAATGGATCAGACAACATGACGGCTTAAGCATGAGTGAATGGAGAGACAGTTGGTGGCTAACACAGAAGCAGTGCAAGCCATTCCTGGCAGGTCCCTTGACAACAACCGTTGTAGATTACTGGAACAAGATTCTGCCAGTTTTGTAAAACTTTGAGAAACACAATACAAGAAAAACATTATAAGTCTCACAGCCAAAATTCTAAAAGAAAACGGTTTGAAGTATACAAAGAAGTCCATGGCCTAACTGAAAATGGAAGTATCAAAAGAATTAATATTATTTGTATTAAAAACGCCATTGGAAGCATTTTAGATCCCACAACTAGAATTGAATTTGATCAAAACCAACCATTCAAAATTAAGGAAGAAAAAGTAAAAATTTATGACAGCACATCTAAATTCTACCAAACAAAATACAACCTTAAACAAATTGAAACATTTTGTCTGATGATTGGCACAAGAGAAACAATACCTAAATTTACAAACGGAATGTTTGTCAAATTCAAAATTCTAAAGTCTACAACAGAAGAAATTGTTAGAACAGCATTCAATCATTCAGTATATATTCTTAGAAATGATTTATACAACACAAATCAAACATAAATTTATAGTTATCTATATTATTATGGTTTTTTTAGTGTGTGTTTGTGAAAGTTACTTTTAATTGAACCAGCCTTTAGTGATATATATTAAACTATAATTACTAGTGACAGGACAGTCCAGAATGTCATCCACCCACCGATTTCATGACACCTTGAAACTCGGTAAACCAAGTGTCAGTGTGATCCCAAGTGACTAGAGGGGCGAGAGAAGGTGTTCCTCTGGACACAGGGTACTCAACTTTTGGGTACAGGACATTCACATTCAAATCCACCTGGTTTAAATACAACCTGGAACATTGTTATAAACAAACTGAACACTCCAATGAATTTATTTGATTCTACTATGAAATATATGCTTTTTAAAAAGCGAAGTGATTAACTAGTTTAAAAAACTGTAAGTTCAATGCTAATTTTGCATAAAAAATTATAGATTTTGTGTGTGTGCTTAACCTTAAAAATTAAATACTACACAATAAGTATTGTAAAAGTAACAAAATCATGCTAATATCGTTGTACGCAATATTCGGTCAGTTTTCCGAATAGCAAACAAAAAGTGTCAAACAAAAATCCAAAAAGTGAATTTGAATTTGAAAGCATAACCTTCTGAGTAGCACATAATTTTAAATCTATAAGTATAATATACAGTTTCAAATCTAAAAGTGACCTATATAAAATTGATATTTTAATTCAATATCTCAAGAACATAAATGTGCGCAGCAATCTTTCTATACTAAAATAGAAAATTCATACACATTGTATTCCACTATTTTGGACAGCCGTTAGAAAACCCCTAAACCCAACGTTAGGTTTTTAATTGTTTTGACTTTGAAATTTTGGTTAACAGGACAGAGGTTGCATTAGAAATATCCACAGTTAAAATAATGTATTAGTTAAAATTACTTTAAGTTTTAAAATCATTACTAAACATTTTAGACCTAGACAAATTTACTTACTTTCCCAAGGCACTGAGTAGAAAGTGTACATTGGACTCCGCGCTTCGACTGGTCAAGGGAATGTTAATGGTGTTAGAGCCCAAAGATCGTTTTAAAATTGCTTGCATGAGCCCGTGCAGGGCGATCTCCACTACTATTGCATCTTCAGGGATTAAGACAGAGGTTTCTTCAAATAACACCGGGTTCACAATGTTGTTGATGAAATATGCAGGTGAGGCCAGTTTTGCTTCATCTTCATTCCAATTACTCTCTGGGACAGAAGTACTGATCCACTTAGAGGAACGGAGTTTAGGTTTTTTGATCACCTGAAATTCAGTAACATATATTAGTTTTTTCCACCAAAAGTAAAAAAAAAATACTGTACAGTGTACTGTGTGTTCACAAAGTATCAATACACTGTTTAACATCTGTATCTCGACAGCTGTTGTTGGTACAACATTTCAAACAGTTTAAAATAAAACAGCTGTTTATTTAAGTTTTTAAATTAATTTAATTGCCTATTGCTGCCGTTAACTAGGTGCACCACCCCACTTCGCCAAAGTTGTCTGCGACTTTCTGGATGTCACATGTACTCAGCAATGGATAAGGCGCGATGGGTGGTGCCTGGCTTGACACCTCTGGACTTTTTTATAGGGATACGTTAAAACTGAAATTTTCGAAGAACAAATCCGAAATATTGATCATTTAAAAAAACAATCACCACAGCTGTATGAGTTAGTAAACCCAGAAGTTCTTCGAGACCTTTGGAGGGAGATCAAATTTTGTTTGACATCTGCAGGGCGATTTGTAGAAGCCACGTCAGCTACAATTAGTTAAAAAAAAGCTGATATAAATAATATTAATGTACCTGAATTTGAAAAACTCAACTTACTTGATTTAATAACTCCCTGAGCTGATTTGCTACTGGCTTGATGTACCTTGAGTGAAATGATCTGTCACTTGAGTTAACAGCTTTTGCAAAAACACCCTTGGCTTTCAAGTCTTTGACAACTTCCATAACCTCATCGTATGGGCCAGATATGGTAGAACTGTCAAATGAATTGTGACAAGCCACATCTACTGAAGAGGGAAGTTGATCCTTGATATCTTTGTATCCCTTTCCTGTTCACACAACCCTTATTGAATGAGAAAAATGAATGTCTTTCTGTTACATTCAAAAATTCAAAATATCCCTTATTCAATAAATGTACATATTGCACAATGAATGATGTATTAAGAAATGTAAAGTAGATACAAAACAAAACTGTATAAATTATCATAACAGTAATGTAGAATAACATTTTCAGATACAAATATTAAAAATATGTATATAAAAATTATTTAAAAAGTAAATCAAACAACAATTAAATCACTAACATAACCAAAATAATATGAATATTGTTACATTCAAGATTGAGTTTGGTACATTCGGATTAGCTTTTTTTCTTTCCCCAATAATGGTCGTAACAAAACAACCATTTGAAAACTGCTACTTTAAAATAATATTTTATTTTTGCCTAAAACTACAAGCCTCACCAGCTATTTTATACTGATAAATAGATTTTTTGAGGATTTTTGAATTTGTTTTTACACATCCAAATAAATCTGGAGTTAAATTCTTTCTATGGTTAAAGTAGGTGAAATCAGCCAACCATACCTACAGCTGCCATTGCCCCGTGAATCAAATGGTTGTCTAAACAGACTTGACCTCTGGCCCAGGCACAGAGTACCATCTCTTCAGCTGTGAAGCAGTCATCAGCGTAGGCACAGCCTAGCTCCCCTGCAGAATGGCCGATAATACCGTCCGGATGCAGACCCACTGCTCGTAAGATGTCAACAAGACCCACCTGATAGTGATAATATTTAATAATCATACGCCTGTTAGTGTAATATAGGCATTCACCTATATATTTCATTACAAACAATTTTTAGAGAACCTCTTTGATCTCTGAAACTTATAAAACTCTCATTTAGTGCCTGCCTTGTCGAGCAAAACAATAGTTTAGAAAATGAATTTGGTGAGCACCAAGCCAGTTACAGACCTAATAGGTCTTCTCCAGAACAAATCTGAAACTTGAAAGTTGAAAATAATCTTTAGAAATCAAAAAACAGTACGGTATAATTAAAATTTAGTATGCATACTTGTTCAGTCTGAAGATGAGGGCGTAATGCCATCAAAACGGCCTTAACCGATATACAGAATTTTCGGATTACTGATTGAGATGTATTTTAAATATAATTCAACCATCCAGTTGAATCATCACTACTTTTCCAGTCAAAAGATTTCTTTGCCCCTCCTCTATCGGTGCATCTGGTGGGCTTAAATGGGCACAATTCAAGGTAGGAGCTGAGGTAAGAAGCCTCATAAACCAATGTTTCATTATTTCCGTCAACTATTTGCCCAGTTGCTATTCTCTGTTTGTGTATTAAAATGTAAGTGGCATTATTTTAGAGCTTATGAAACCAAGAAGCAACAATTATATTTACTTGAACTGCAGCGATCCCAACAAAACAGTGAAGAATATTCTCAAGTATGGCTGGATCTTTTGAAGTTAAAACATCCTTGATATTAACTCCTTTTGGTTTCAGTACCTGAAAATTTCAAACAATGATACAGTCGGTAATTCGAGGTTTAAGATTCCTGACTGTTTATATCGTTACAGAACACGCTGAATACTACTTCACATTTGATGGTGTGACGGTGATGTTTCCACATCAAATTTTCAGTAGATGATTACATATGTTGTGAATGCTTGGTCCTTGATAGCCTATCCACAACAACTTTTGGGTTTGCTTATATGTAACTGCAAGCGTAAAAGTGCTTTGACTAAATTGTGTTAACGCTTGAAAGGAGGAACAAAGTTAAACTAATTTTTTACTGTACACTTTGCCTGAAAATAAAGGTCAGGAGTCATTTAGTAATAAAGTTAACATCAAAAGTAGTGTGAAAAGTAGCTTCTCCTCGTTTGTATTAAAAGTAGCTGTAGCTAGCTTTATTTTAAGAAGTAAGTAATTTTAGTTGGCTACTTAAAAAAGTAGATTTTACAACACTGTTGGTTTGTTGAGAGTTGCACAGTACTTACTTTATCACACTTGTCAATGGCATTTGCAAAAATGGGTATTTGCATCAGTTCTTTCCCCATTCCTACCCATTGAGAGCCCATTCCAGAGAATACAAACCAGAGAGGTTTTGTTTGATAGAATCACAGAACTGAAAAAAGTACATGGTTGTATTTGCTTATATTTCTGGGACTGAAAGTAATAAAGATTACACCATATTTTGGCAGTGTCTTAAAAATATTCAAACATTGTCATTCAAATACTGGGATTGCAAGTAAGTTGCAGCATTGAACTTACATACAGAAAATCACCTGAATGCTACACTTGTTCTCAACCAAATTTCAGTGCTTACTTAGTTCGGGATTAATGCCAATACGTGCTGCCACTCAAAATAATAACACACTGTCAAATAATACTTTTGACAGCTGATTATTATAATAGACTACGGTATGTTCTCTACTTACCAAATCTTCAAAAGCTTCTGGGCATGATGCAGACATAGAGTGGGCCAAACTCAGCGAATAAGAGTCCCATTGGGACTAAACTGCTATATAAGTATAAATTCAATGTTTCTAATCTTGTCTGATTTTTATACTACTAAGCAAAGTATTTTCATTTTTTAATGATACACTTTCAGTTCAGTTTTAAATAAATTGTAAACTATTTTTATGTTTTCTTTCATAATTTTCATATGCAATATTACTTTTAAATATACTTACAGCCACATCTTTTTGGACCTTATTAGAGTTCACAATGGTGTATGAGCGGTAGAGATGATTAGGAATGCTTGTTCTGTGGATGTCATTTACCAAAGATACAAATTCCAGATCCAAAGGCATATTTTGCAGCTGAAAAATATATAATCACTAAGCCAGTGTTAGATGAAAATGTAGCTCACTGAAACTCTCACTTGAACGGGCTAATGTAGCAGACGGGTAGTACAGACTTTGAAAAATTCAATTAGCACAGAATTAGAGTTGCAGTTTGTATCTCTAGTATTATTGACATTATATTTTACTAAAGTATGTACCATTGACCATTGTGGGTGTTATGACGGCGAAGGGCTACTGGGAGGGGAGTTACTGGGGTCTTTCACCTGAAAATGTTATAAATAGAGTTTTCAAAACATGTTTTGAGCACTCGTAGTAAGGGTAATTTCCGTTTTAATTTTTCTAAAAACTCACTGTGATTTAGTTTGAATACCGTACTTTATTGGGTTGATAATGATTAATAATACAAATTAACACTTCGACAACAATTATATTTCCTGTGTAAGGGGCAAGCCAGCTCATGGCTGGTCAAGCTTCTAAAAATAACTTAGATGACAAAATCCAGTAGACCAAAGATTGAAAATTAGATAATCTCAATGGTAATTTTCATCTATCATATTCAGAGTGTAGCAAAAGTGTAATGAAATTCAAGAATGTTTATTCATTTAACAAACTATAAATAAAACACCTTTTCAGTGATACTGTGTGCTCCTTCTTCATGTCGAGCAGAGCATAGGACCAGTCTAGGCAAAGAGTCCAGGGATTTTATGGTCTTGACTTTGTCGTGTCTCTTTAGCAAGATGTGACCCAGAGTATTATTCACAGATAAATTATTTACAGCAACATAATCTCCAAGTAAATCTGTGTGCTCTGTCACAACCTGAAATTACAGAATACAATATTAAACTACAAAACAATTGAAAATAATTCAAGGACAGCAAGGATAATAATAGCAAGGACAGATATAGGTATTTGCCAATAGACTGATTGCTTGCTGCACTTTCAGCGCACTTTGATGATAATTTTGATAGCGTTGATAATTTTGATAAGTTTCTTAATTTAAGTAACATTTGTAAAACTGTACATGATTGTTATTAGAAAGACATTTTATTGGTTGTACGAAGAAATTCCCAGTTAAAATTACCTATGGTTTTACTGGGACCCAATAGTTGCAGCCGAGACTTTTGGCACTCATAATTCTTACTGATGTGCTCAAGACCTTAAATAAATTGTTTTAAGACCCAAAAACTATTGTTGCCGGAACTTTGGATCAGAAAATTTCCGCCAATGATATTGTAATTAATTAGTAAATAGCTGTAACTGCTTTAAAAACAAAACTTCCCATTGTAACTCAATTATTGCAGTGGCAACTTTTAATATTCAAGATTTCTTGCCGATCATTTCAAGACAAATTGCGGCATCAACTTTTAAGCAATGAGATTTCTTGTTGATACATCTCAATACTTGAAATTTTGTCCAGGTTGCCGTGAGTTGGCATCCAGGTTTCTGGGACAGTTATCAGGTTCGGAGTCTTCATAACGGCAGCAAGGGTCCGGTTCCCAAAAGCCCTAGACAGTGGCAGTCCCAGGACTTTATTTCGAAGGAGGGCCGGATCACCATGGAAGGTTATAGTGGTTTATACTCTCAGAAAAAAATAATTATCAACCAAAAAATGCTTCTATTGGAGTGTAAATCATATTTTACTTACTTTGAGGGCTCCGTTAACCAGTCCTGGGACATCAGGGTTGGGTTTTTGATAGTGTAGCGTAGCAGGAATTTTCCCTTGTTCCATTGAAATTATAGCTTTAGCCATTGACATATATGCAGAAGTGACGTGACTCCAGCCAACATTTCCTTTGATTGTACCAACCAGTAACGGCTTTTTCCGATCTTGGCAAAACACTTTTTCAATAGTGTTTAGCTCCAAAGTATCAAATTTCTGAAATTTTAAAAATATTGTAAAGTGAATAAATTAATTATTTACATATATAGTAATGGATAAGCTAGACTTTTGTTTACAAGACAATATGTGTCACCTGGCGAGAAACCTTAACTAGTTTTCACGCTACTTTAGATCCACCGTTTTCTAGGAATCACTCTCATCTGATAACAATGAAAACAAAACTCACCGTCATATTACGGCCGTAATGTAGCGGTCACCGCTTTCTAGGAAACCATAGCTTAAGGAAGAATACAAATACATTCAAAGTCAAAACACAAGTCAACCAAATCATAAATACCAATAAACAATAAGTACTATAAGTACTTGTGTACTATAAGTACAGAAGAAAGTGTTTAGTTTGTACTTTTAGTAGTACATTATAAATGTGATGTAGTAACATTAATTAAAACAGTTTGTACCATTTAAACAAAATTAACTTAATAACATGTTAAATACATGTATTAACTTTGATTCAACTGGTAAAGAGTAACTACCTAAGCTAGGTACCCTAAACAAAACCTTTTTCTACATTTTCAATTTTTTCTTATTTAAAACCTACCTTTACAGCCAGACCCTCTGGCTCAACGTAAGCTATAGAAGAAGGGTTTATATTGCTTTCATTGTAGAAATCAGTTAAAAACTGCTCAATCCCTGCACAGCTAATAAAGGGCGCATCTACCGGACCATTGCTTTTTGTTGCTGCTTTTACCAATGTTGAGTATATTCTTTTTGCATCTTCTTTACGTTGGAGAAAGTAAGTTACTACTCCCTCACTACGCACAAACCCATTAGCTAAAACCAACAACATATTCATTTTACTATTAGACAGTTGAAAGCTTGCTAGGAACAGTTTTAAGCCCTACAGATAAATTTATCTTTTTAAAATATAAAATTGTTGTATTTTTGGAAGTTGAGTAAAACAATTTATTCCTAAACCTCGGATTGCTTTAACTGAACCGTTTTTCCCCATATCCAAAATTGACAACATTTTTCATTTAAACTCACACTAAGTACCAACGAGGAGAGGAAAAGTAAGGGCGGGAAAACATCAGCTACCGGACGTGAAATAACAATGCGAGCCAAGTAACAACACAACAAAATATAAATTGGAAATGAAACGCAATTATGGCATTGAATTTTAACTGTTGTTGGGTCGATTCAGATTCCCGATTCTTGGAATTGGTCAGTAAGTCGATTCCAATACTGCAGAATCGAGTATAGGGGATCGATTTTGATTGATTCCATAGAAAGAATGGGGAATCAGTTTTGGAATTGGAAATTGTGGATTAGGAATCGGTTTTGGATTTGAATTGCACAAATTTCAAGACAAATTAAGGTAAAAATACGCACAAATAGTAAGCTACAACCAATTTCCTGCAATTGAGAATCTATTGGTAAAGTCGATTCCGATTTTGGTTTGTTCTGGAGGTCCCTGATATCAGGAATTGAAGACCGGAGTCAGGAGTCAAACTCAAAATCGAGAATCGGGAATTGAACCCGGAATTAAGAATCGATATTCTGGTATCGGAATCAAGAATTGACCCAACACTACAACGAAAACATGTGGGCGCTTAGAACTGAGAATCGGAAAAAAAGGAATGGACTCAACACTAAATTTATCTTGTTGGACCGCTTGGACCTACACTTTTCTTATGCATGGAAATGCTTAAAATTTATAATTTAAAAAAAAGTAACAACCGCAAGTTGTGAGAGAAAACATTGAAAAGTTGGCACTCAGACGACACACAGTGCACTAGTGATGTGGCAGCTAACCTGTTGTCTCACGACGGCTTGCAAACTCAAGATCATGTTCCAAAGGCTGGCCACAAACACATTGAATACTTTTCTTTTTGCTCATAGTAAATCACACCCCTTAAACTAATTATTCTAACCTTGGACGTCAAATGGGCGTCCAAACTCATCAAAAGTTAGAAGGCCAAGATCTCTGTACTCTACGGAGACAGATGGATACCACATGAGGTAGGCAGAGGTAACAAGTGCCCCTGTAATGAGTCCTTGTCGTATTAGATCGGCTGCATGTTCCAACACAAGAGTGCCTCCTATTCCATTAGTCACTGTATAGCTGGGACCTACAACATTTAAATGCAAGAGAAACTTAAAAGACACTTTTTTCTAGATAACACGAGTAGAGTGAATTATTCTGACGATTTCCATTGTACTTTTTGAAGGAAAGTAATAATATTTGTCTAATAATAATAAAGCACAGATATAATATCAAATGAAAGCTTAATATTTCTAGAAAAATACAGAGAATGTAGGAAAAATTGCAAATTATTTGCAAAAACATCATATTAACTTTGGAAGGGGGTCACAAAGCTACTTCTCAATAAACTTGTTTACAGTATGAAGGAGTTTGTAATGTTATATATGAATAAACTTTTTTACTTTAAGTGTGATTTTATATAAGAAATACTCGTCCACTTAGTATTTTTTCAATAACGCTGTTATACAATATATTTTATTGTAACATTAAAGAATCCTTAATTCTCTAGGTAATTCTAAAATAGTTTATAAATTATATATAATAAAAATAGTCATATTTCCAGTCAAATGTTTAATACTTGAATAAATATGTTTCTTTCCTTTATGAAAACATATTGATGTGTATGACTTATAATTTACCATATAAATGTTAATTCAATCAATCTTAAAGAAAGGGAAACTTTAAAATGTATGAATTTATGTTATTGTATGTGAGAATTTGAACACAGAGTGGCCTACAAAGTTAGCTCGGCTCTACTCTTGTTACTGTTTTAAAGTCCCCTTTTTTTAGTATGAAACTATATTAGTCTATTTCATAGCTGTAGAGCTGTATTCCACAGAATTAAACCATACCTCATAATTATCATAATTGATTTGAACTAAGCAATGTAGGCTGACCTGAAATAGCTATCAGATGCGACTTCATCTAGTCTATTTAAGTATTAAAAGATAAATAACTCTTGGAAGTCATGAACATGTATGACACGGTTAGTGTGAGACACCTAGTATATAATTTGTTATAATAGTAAATTTGTTTTGAAAATATTGTTTTTGGTCCTCAAGAAACAAGTCCTTTGCCATTTAGTGTAATAACAGACGAACAGCTACATCACACAAATTATATTTTTAAAAACAAAATCAAGCATCGAATAGAGGTAAAGACACACTAGTAGCGTATTTAAAACGTGGCATTATTACTAAAGAACAAACTATTTTGTTTCCCAGGCGCCCAGTGGGAGTAAACAGGCTAGGCCGATTCCAAGAGTAAGTTGGGTTTTAATCAAAGATTAGCAAAAATTGAATTATAAAAATTATTACTAGTTGTTCTTGCAATTCCTTTGTTAGTGGCAATAAATATTATTTATTAATTTATTTATTTACAATGCTTCGCTGCCCTACACTGCCCTCTCTGTTATTGGACTACGCTGCTGCCTGTCTGTTATTACACTTAGTGAGACCACCAATGAAAGATTGATTATTAAATAAATATTTGATTTATTGCAGGAGCACATTTTACCAGTAAAATCAAAGAAGTAGGACACCCGATTAGCGCTGAGGGTTTGGCTGTGTCCAAGGATGCCGAAACCACCAAGCATCAGCTGATCTTGAGTAAGCTGCAAAATCTCAGATTCACTGTTCATAGCACCAACAAACACCGCGATATTCTTGCGGAGCATAGTTGGATTAAAACCTGCAAAAGAATAGAGTAGCAAACAGATGAAACTAGCAAATAACAAATTATAACTTTATAAGAATACTAACTGATAGCTGTTGAATCCAAATTCTAAACTAATTAAAGTTCCAGATAACACATCTTTTAAAGTAGATGCAAACAAGGTTAATACAGATATAAAGAACTATTAAAAGTACTAAGAACTGGTCTAATATCGATCTTCTAACATTTGTTATTCTAAATAAACTCGACCAGCCACCATCCTATACCATCCATATACCGGGTGGCCACGATAAAGTGTCCTAAACGGATTACAGGAGTACTATTAGAGCTAGAAAGATGAAACAAACTTTTATCTCTGGAAATTGTACGGAGATTTCAGGAAAATATTTTTAAGATTATCAGTATACAGGGTGTGTCAATACTGAAACTCGGGGCCAAAACTTCGAGATCTTTAAATGCAAAGGTGGGTCATATTGTACATCATTTTAAACAGAAGACAATTCTCGACATATTGACAAAACAATTTCTTTGATATGTTGCCCGTTACAAAACTAGACCTATAAACATAAATGCTTATGGGACGCTCTGTAGTCAAATTATCAATTCGATTAAATATGGCGTTCACATTATTGTTAACTATTATGATGTAAGTCAATTTTTACAAGATGATTTGTGGTTTTATAGCTGAAATTTATAATAACGTAATGAAGTTTTGTACCAAATATAGAATTCATTGTATTAGTATTTGTTCCTCTTTAACATAGTTTGTTCCTATTATGATTTCTTTTGTTTTTTGTAATTTGTACAGTTATCTTTGTTACGATTATTACTTATGTATTAATTATTGTTTATAAAACATAGGCTAGCATAAAATTTATTTGACAATGCCTTTTTTAGCATTGGCTAATTGTAAACGTCTTTAGCAATAAAGAATTTTTCATTTCATTTAATTTCATTTGATTTTATTTTATTTAATTTCAGGTGTACATGCAGACCAGCAAATAAATTGCTGGTGCTGGACAAGTGTCTTGAGGAGCTTGCTGATTTACTCTTTTGTGTAGGATTGTGCTGATCTGGGCTGAACCACAGAGCATTAGAATATCTAGAGTTGCTATCCATTAGGAAAGCAATATCGGCAGTGAAGCCACTTTTCAACAGCCTCGACAGCCATGAGAAGATGAAAAGCAAAATCAGTGGTTTGGGAGCACTTTCGTTTTAAAGAGCGGTAGCTTCACTTACGATGATTTGAACGGCTAAACGTTGATGAAATCTCATGAAACCGTTACATCGTTAGAATATAAGTCACTGGTCCCAACAAAGTGACATTTATAATTTTCGACTTCTAATATTTATGAAAATATAAGAAAACCACAGCAAAGTTTTGACATTTTAAAACTAAACATGAAATTTAGAGTCGCCTGCTTTCTTTGCGTTCTAGTTGGTCAGAGAGCTACAACCTGTGACAAAGTTGTAGCAAGATAAATGCCATTCTGAACTGTTTGGTTCTTTTGATATGACCTATACTTTAGCCAAAATGATTGATAAGTTCAGAGCTTTTTTATCGGCGGTAGCGCCTCAATACGTAAATGTGAAAATGTTTCTAGGTTAGCAATAACTAGTAAGTTTTAGATAATAAAATTATATTTTTATTGTGTATTAAATATCGTAAGCATTAATTATTGCCCTGTAAATAACATATTTTTTACACAAGTCATTGCAAAACCAGTACTATTTTTATCGTTGGCAACTTTGCAATGGCATTTTATCGATGAAAGTTTGGATATTATAGTTCTATCAGAAGGAAATGGTTGTCACAAAATCAATTATTTGAGTATTTGCGTAATTTGCCATAAATTAGCGATAGCTTTGCAGTTAGTAAGAACTGGTATATTTACTCAAAACCCACATAATAACGTATCACTCTGTGACGCAAACACAAGTCACATCTCATGTGGCACAAGTCTGACAGGGCGAGGGGTGAGGTGGAACGATCGGGTCAGAGGCTCCCAGTACCGGCGAGGAGTGGGGAGGCCGCCATTTCCAGTGGCACACTCGCCAGCAAGTGGCTTCACCCCTGCATCGCTGGATAGCGCCTCTATGTATTCTATGCTCTGTGGGCTGAACTAGACAAGTGTGCACAGTCTTTAGTGACAGTAAAAGTATCGAGTAATTCTAGGACATAAAACCTTAGTTACCTGCATCTATAATTGCTTCATAACACCGCTCTGTAGTGAGTTTCATCATCGGTTCTGCTGACATACAGAGTTTTCTATGAACTCCAAAAAAAGCTGCATCATATTTGTACTCTTCTATACACTTTCCAGTTGCTTTTGGTGTGTTATCATATCCTATGAACAGAACAAATCAATACAGCAGTCTTAATTGTCCATTAGATCTTCTCACATCCACTCTACATAATAAACAGGGAGGTTGTGAAAGCTTGCATTTTTTGTGAATATTCATTCTTCAAAATGAGCTATCAGCTCAATTACTAAACTTTTCTGAATTTTGAAACATCGGTTAAGGTAGTTTACTACATTATTTACCATCTAAATTTACTACATTTAAGACTGCTCATTTCTTTTAATCAAATTGTAAACCCATTAGTGGTAAGTGTCATACACTCTTAATATACGAGGCAGGGGAAACTGCAATACTGGTAGACAAAGGGGTTGCTTAAGATCATTTGCAATCTCAGTTAGGAGCAATGCCAGCTGGTTGCATACCCATAATATTCTTTTTCTTAAGGTCTTAATTGGAGACTATAAGAAGTTAAAATAAACAACTAACTTGGTTCGCTTTAATCTAACATTTTTATCACAGTGGAAATTGGTAGCTTTACTATTTGTGGACCAAAAGGATATCAAACCATCCAATATGTATAATATTTTATAATATACAGGGTGTCTAAGACCATCCGTATCATACATATATCTCGAAACGGGTTCACTGACTTGAGTGAAATGAAAAATCCCAAGTCTAAAATCATTGAAACAATTCAGAAAAATTATTTTTGGCATTTTAGTGTACAAAAATGGTGTATCAAAAATTGAGGGTCAGGGGTTCGAGTCTCAAAATTTTCAAATATGAAAGGTGATCATACTAAACATCATTTAAAGATCTTTCTAAATATAAAACAATAGTGGAGTAAAAATAGTTTTTGTTGAGCTGTTACAAAATGACAGCTGAATATGTAAAAATAAAAGAAGATAAACAAAAACGCCCTGTGGTTTCTTTAGTATGTTCCAAAATAAAAATCTTTTTATTGATTTTTATTTGTCACAGCGTTAGCTTTCAACGATATACAAGAACACCATATTCAAACAAATTTGCACCAAAAACCCAAATTTTAAAATGGTCTGCTATGAATATTTATTTTGTTTCAAATACTAAACCCTATCGTCTTGTATATCATTGTAAAATCTATGTAATGTGGCAACATTGGTGAAAAATTGTTAAAAATATTAAACAATGGCGGTTAAAATGTAGTTCATAGGGTGTAATTTACAAAAGTGTATCTGATTTGTAAAACAAAACTAAAAAATTGTGAATCATCATACACATTATTGATAATACACACGCCATTACGCAACAGTACCATCTTCTATATTTATAAGGCTTTGCCTGACTGACTGACTGAAACCACTTTTTCATCATCTTTAAACTATAAGGCCTAGAAAAACTAAGGAAACTAGTGCCTTGAAACTTGTACCGTATGAACACTCCCACAGTATAGGCACCCACTGAAAGGATTTTTCTAAATTCAAAATTTAGGTGAGTTTTGGGGGGGCTTAATTTGGCTAAACACTACCTCAGAATTTCTTCACTTAGGCATTCAGAGCACTGGGCATTTCTTCACTTTGACATTCAGAGCACTGGGCAGATATCCCCACTTCTATTATCAAGTACCGCGAAAATTAAATATTTGAACGTGCAGGATAAACACACCAAATTTTACAGGCCTTTAGGGGACTATAAACTACCTTTCTTATAGTTGTTGGCCAAATGGTGTCTATGGGTGCGATCCGTTCGGACCTCGGGGTTAGTAGAACCGATAATTTAACAAATAGCTTTATATGACATTGCATATCATTGCAAGTCGTTGAAAAGGTTGTAAAATTTTGTGCGTTTATCCGCGCCGTTTAAAAGCACTTAATTTTACCCAGTGCCTTGAATGTCAAGTGAAGAAATCTGACTAGTGCTCTGAATGTCAGCGTGAAGAAATCTGCCCAGTGCCCTGAATGTCGAAGTGAAGAAATTCTGAGGTAGTTTTCACCTACCAGGAACACAAACAGTATCGAAGTCATTTTGGGAAATTAGTCAATCAAAGGTTATTGGAGTTTAAAGTTTCAAAATTTCAAAGTTTTAACGGCAATAACTTTGATGGGATAATCAGTTTTTTATTCTTCGTCAAATCAAAGATCTGATTACTAGTTCAGCCACTACAGTCAAAATAGTAAACCACTGCACAACCCCATTTTCGGACGGCCATTAACGACCACAATGCGGGGTTAAAAGCGAGTTTCAGATTTTTCCTGGCGGGTCACACCAAGACCTTCAAAGCGAATAAATGGTTGAGGGGGTAGCTCTAAGGAAGTGCCTGAACATTTCTGTTCACCAGTCAATCACCCAAAGCGGCTTCATAGTATATTAATTATAATATTACACTTCAATTTGGCCAGTCCTAGTACAAAGATTTTGTTATTCACTTTGGAGTATAAGTTTTTTTTGTACCAACCTTCGGGCCCTGTTGACTGTACTTTGCCTTTGCAATGTTAATTGTATTACCAACTAATATTGATTGTAATATTATGTAACTATATTGCAAATTATTATTACAATAGTAAGGCGAAAGTTTGAAGAACTTTACCTGGAGGCCACCTGCGACTGTCTATAGTGACCAGGTTTTCCTTATCAAACAGCTTGGCTTGCAATTCTGCAATGTTGTTTGTCTCTGGAAATTTGCCACCCACTCCAGAGATAACTACTTCATAACCTTCTTTTGGAGTTAACCTGCAAAATCAGGCTACTGGAACCCTTCTTTTGGGAGAATGTTGGTCAAAAATTTGTAATTATCTTAAAACGTAAATTTCATCTGATTTTGATGAAATTTAAAATAAACATGTATTTTAAAGGTATGCATCAATGTACAAAAATTATCTACATTCATTAAGTCGTTTTAAAATGGTGGCCAAAAGTGATTTTGACAGCGTTATTAGTAGTCCGATTTCAATAAAATTTAAAAGCGTTTTACTTTTAGATATAAAACTTGCAGTAAAGAACACATAAAGGGCTGGGGCCAGGAGCCGAGAAGCGATGCTAATAAACAAAGCAAATAACCTTGTATTACCGTGGCATGGAGGAACTATTTCCAGAGAAATCCCATCTAACCTAAAGCTGACAACTGATGAAATATACTCGTATGTATTTTTAGGTTTATCTTTGACAGAACCAGTTTAATTTAACACATTTTATAGAGGAATATTTTTATATATTTATCATATAATTAAGATTTTATATTTTAACATTACATATTTTCTTCAAAGATAAGCATGAAATAAAATATGCTTTAGAAACTATGTTTATAGTTTCAATAAAGTACACAATTATTCCGTAGATACAACATTATTATAGGTCATTAGTCTAAATGAAGGTATGTGAAAACCACTGCAGAATTTAATACAAATTTTGACTTAACTGAAATCGACTGATAGTGTAAAGCTAATGGTTAATTGAAAACAGCCCTTAATGTGTTAACTCTACTTAACATCTAAAAAGTGGTTATTGTATTATACCGCCTACTAATTCTACACAAATTATATTGTTAATATGTTGAACACTTTAAAATTCAAATGCTAACATGAAGCCGATGATCTGATCTGATTAATGGGATCTTATATTGGTTTGTGTAAATGGCACACACACACCTTTAATAATTAAGAAGAAAAATGAAACATTAAGTAATGAAACCCAATAATTTTATTTTATTAAGTAGTATAAAAAAGTACTAGAAGTAAAATAAAACCACATGCAAAGCAAACAAAATATATAATTATACTAACCAATAGAATAAATCCCAGTTCTTACTTTGTATTGACTAAGATGAAAAAATCTTTGGATTTGAATCGGAGAAGGAAATGTTCAAAGTGCCGACTCTCCGGTTCAGGTTAATCCATTATGTATCCAAGCTAATTTACACACAAAGAACTTCCCAGTTAGGTAAACGAACTTGCGACAAGAAATTTTTCTACAAATGAATAAAACTTTTTTAACAAAAATTAAACCGACTTCAAAAACAAATCTACAGTAAATGCTCTAAAAGTTTGAAATAATTTGGTTATTCAATTCTGTATTGCTTCACATGCTTCATTATACAAAATGAGTTTCTAATGTTTTATGCGAATATACAATAATGTATCCATTACACTACAGTAGTACATTACAGCAGTGCTCATTTCATGGTAGCCAATATATAATATTGCGTACCATTTAGGCATGTTTGTGGACAAAATTTAGGAGTTGTTACAATCTTTTTCCTTATACTGGAGTCGGTGCTGCTGAAGCAATATTATCAAAGAAGAAGCAGCACCAACTCCAATATTTTTTAGAGAAAAAAATTGTAACAACTCCTAATTTTAGTCCACAATATTACAAACATGTCTTTATATTATTCTAATAATAATATTAAATTAATATTTACTATATTAATTACCATAATACCATGAAATAGTACTGCTGTGTGTAATGGATATTATACTATTAAGAAACTCATTTTTGTATTAATGTAACATTTGAACTAGATAGTCCTGAAATATTTCAAACTTTTAAACTTTTACTACTAGTTCAGTCTTTTGAAATTTAATTTTACATCGAAAATAGTGCTATTGAAGCCCTATTTTAGTTCAAAATAGTGTTTTACCATGCAAAATATGCACCAGGTACCGGGTTTTGAGATTTGTTTGAATTTTTTACCTTTTTTTATAAAAATATTAGTCCGATCACCATATTTTAATGTGATCACTATGGAGTTAGGATCTAATAATCAGCAAACTGGGTGTAAAATGATGGCTGCTTCAAAAGTTATTAGTGAACAGGCATAAAAAACAATACAATTCGTGTTTTTGAGCGAGAAGGAGGTCATAGCTCGGTAAACATGAATATAATCATAACAAATATATATATTTTCTTAAAGACAATTAAATTTGACCCTCACTGGTTCCTTCAAAACTTTGATCAAGTGTATAGTTTGGCGTCTTGCTCTGTAAATACTTAAAGACATTCTTTTGAGTATTTATCTGAAAATATCTGTTTATCTCAACAATACCAAGTTTTAGAAGAACTTAAGGCTACTACCTTGTTGCAAATTTAATTCTACATCGAAATAGTCCTATATAAATCCATTTCGGTTCATAATAGTGTTTTACCACGCCAAAATCGCATAAGTACACGGGTTTTGAGATTTTTACTTTCTTTATATAGAAATATAAGTCTGATTAAAAAGATATTTAAATGGGACCACTATGGAGTTAAGATCTACTAATCAACAAACTGGGTGTAAAACAATGCCAGCATTCAAAAGTTATTCGTGAACAGACATAAAAAAAAGCCAAAGTCAACTTGTATAACCTCCTTGTTTCACTGAAGTCGGTTAAAAATATCTTCCCTCAAAATGTGTACATGGACAGCACATGACAAACATAAAATGGCTTTATATTAATCTCTATATTATAAAGCTTCGAGCGGCACGTCACTCACTGACATAAATGTTTGGGTACTTACAGATGAGATAGAAACTTGAAATTTGGCATGTAGGATGGTCTTGGCTTGCAACTAACAGGACAATTCCAAAAATCAACATTTCAAATTGGGGGCCTGTTTTGGGGGTTTAAAAATACAATCTGGGTATGTAGAAGTGTACTATTTTAATCATAGAGCCTAAACAAGTGGTCAGATCTTGGTCAATCTTGTTCTGTAAAATTAAATTGTCTACAGGAAAATTCCAAAAATCAGAATTTCAAATTGGGGCCCGTTTTGGAAGTTAAAATCCGGTATCTAGAGGTGTACTTTTTATAGAGCCTAAACATTAAGTTTAAATATACATTTAAAATCACTCACACATTTGTTTTATTGTAGAAGGAAGAAGATCTATGCAAAATGTAAACATTGACAAGGTCGTTAGTGCAGATATACCTCCCGCTAAGGACGCCTATGGCAAACTATAGAACATAGTACTGGCGTGTGATACATACATGGTCCCTATGGCACTGACCACCAAACTGATCTTCTCTGCTGGGACAGTAAAATATCAAGTATTCCAAGCATTTCGAATTCAAATTTAGATATAACACTTGTGGATCAGCATAGATTTGTTTATTACAAGCGTGATTCGAAAAACACGCTCGAATTGTAAGATTGTTATAAATAAAGTATCGAAACAAATTTATAAGCTCATCCCCATACGCAGACAAAGCTGGGTCCCTGTTCAGGCGACTGCAGATTTTGACTTTGTTTTAGCCAGTATGTGTAAGCGGATGTATCCGTGAAGCATAATTTGGCGTCCTTCAAACCAGAGGTGAAGCTCAAAATTTCTACAACTAAGGTAATGCTAAGGTGCTAGGTGAATGTAGGTCAGTAGGGTTAGCAAGAGGAAGGACTGCTTCCCTCTACTAGCGATACGGATGTACAATCATCTCTCCCAACAACTGAAGACACTGGAGTCTACTGTTTGTGAACTGGTTGAGGATGTGGAACATTTTAGACTCTGATTAACTAGCCATGCCGCTCTGTAATATAGTGTATATAGTATTTTTAGTTATTTTGAAGCCTTTTATCCAGCATGACTGGTCAATGAAAATCATGTATTCAGGTATTTAGTTTCAATTTGGGTTTATGTTTGTTGTTGTAAATATCAATATATAATTATTATTTTAGATCTTAATTTGTATAAACGCTTAATACATGTTAATCATAGTTGTTAACTTAATTAGTTGGTTGAGTTTATATACTATTTGACACTATTTAAACAATACCATATTTTAGAGTTTTAAGCAGTTTTATGTAATTGATTTTCAAGCAATTTTAAGAGAGTGTAACCTTGACTTTTAAGTAAGTAAATGTGGGGTAAGTACAATAAAACATAGTTTTTATACAAACCTTAAAAAAGCTCTCACAAGTTGGCGGCATAAAAAAGATGGCATCTGAAAATCTGTACTTAGCCGATTTTTTGCATCATAGCGGCAAAACAGTTGCTCGGTTCTTTAATCTGATGAAAGTCATTAGTGTGGAAACAAACTTTTGTATTTTTTTTCACAAACTTTTGTATTTAACAAAAAAACTTTGTGAAAAAAAACTTTTGTATTTAACACTTTTTTCCATCTCTGACAGTTTTGTTGCTAGGTCAGTTTAAAGTTAAATTGTTGAAAATTCCACTTTTCGTGGTGTTTAGACTTGGGCTCTTAGTTACTTATCAACCACCCAGATATATAAAATTAAATGCCCTCAAAGCAGCGAGGCCGCGGGCGAGTGGAATGAGGCGCCTTAGCCAGAGCCATCATTCTATAAACGCTTGTACATGTGACTGGTGACTAAACGAGTAAATTTTTAGGCACTTTCTGGCATGCTACACCCCTCAACCACATATTCTTTTGAAAAGCTCTTATTGTGAAACCTGCGAAAAAATTTGAAAACAGTCTTTTTAAGGCTCTGACAAGTTGGTTGTAAAAGATGGCGTCTGAAATTCTGCCATTGTAATGGTTGATGTTTTCAATCATAGCGGCAAAACAGTTGTGAATGCCACTAAAATCTGAGGCCCGGGCCGAGTGGGAGTCTGGAAAGTTCAGTTCCCAGCGAGCCCGAAGGGTGAGTATGTTTATTATCGTTGGAAAATTAATGAGTTGGTTATGTTTGGCTATGTAAACTATACTATACTATTTAGAGTTTTAAATAATTTTTGTAATAATTTTTAATCAGTTTTTACAGTGTTTACATTGACTTTTATAATAATAAATGCGGGGTAAACACAATAAAACATAGTTTTTATATAGACCTTAAAAAGCAGGTTTTGCTAAAAGAAACGCTGCCATCATCCCACATGGTGTACATTAGAATGTTTTAAATAAGTTATTTTGGTGCATTTGTTTTAAATGATCCCTTTATGACGATAGAGCCCGTAAGTCTGAGACCGCAGGTCAAAGTAAAAACAATGGTTAAAATTGGCACTTGTTATGCTGTGGGAATAGAAATAATAAATCTGAGGCTGAAAGCGGAAGCAAGGCTCTGAGTGGAGCTAACAGCCTCTTAATGCTTGAGATTATAGAGGACGTAGAGCTGAGCCAACCCTTAATTTGCCAAACATAAAAGTGCTCTTGCGATTTGTTCACAAATTAATATCACTAAACTTATGCACTGATAGTATAATTTGAATTTATATCCTGTATGATTCAAGGCCATGTTTCATAAGATGCTGATTCAGCGTATGAACTACGGTACTTCAAAGACTGATTCCTCACACAAAATTGGTTTAGACTCATTTTCGATTAGTGATCATACGCTGTCGATCCAATCAGATATTTTTGTAAAGACAAGTATGGGTGTGTTAATGGTGATGTTCTTAATTAGGTTAGATGAGAAAAGGCTGAACCTGGAAGTTGTCTTGCCTTTTCTAGTAAAACGAAAGATGAACCACATTAACCACCTGTTCTTATATCGCAATTTGTAGTGCTGAAATTGGAAAAGAAAGAATTAGCCACAAGTGCTAGGGGAGCGTTTCTCCCTAAAAACCGGTTTAATGCTAAAAAGCTTCATTTGTTGTTTGATTTTCATGAAACTTGGCAAAAATTATTTCAGTTTTGTAATTTGTAAAAGATTTTCTGACACCGTCTTGGTCTGGATGAACAGAAATGTTGATAGAGTTAGATATATTATATAAAGTTTAAGCCATCTATTTTAGGTGTTGGTAAGCTCAAAGCTGCTTTCCGTTGTGTTTTATGTATGTTCGTTTGGTTTTATACAGCAGTAGAAATGAATAACTCTATTTCCAATTGAAATTTGCTAGCAGTTAGCATCCAGTGTTGATCATTTATTCTAAATTGTGGTTACATTACACTAATCTGTAGATTTTTGTATAAAACTCAACAGCTATTTTAAAGAAAACCATGTAGATTGCTTGTGCACTAAATGGTAAACCTCAATGACATTTACATATGTTTAAATTTATTTGATTGAGGTGGAAAGAACAGGTATTGTAGGTATTTTCACTTTGATGACTTGCTAATTAGGACTGCCCACATTCATGACTTAATTCAGTATAACAATGTACTGGTCAGTCAGTGGTGTAGAAAGTGTTTTAAGACCCAAAAACTATTGTAGCCGGAACTTTTAAATCAGAAAATTTCCCGCCAATGATATTGTGATTCATTAGTAAATAGCTGTCACTGCTTTCAAAAACAAAAATTCCGGTTGGAACTCAATTATTGCAGTGGCAACTTTTAATATTCAAGATTTCTTGCCGATCATTTCAAGACAAATTGCGGCATCAACTTTTGAGCAATAAGATTTCTTGTTGATATATCTCAATATTTGAAATTTTGTCCAGGTTGCCGTGAGTTGGCGTCCAAATTTCTGGGACAGTTATCACTTATCAGGTTTTGGAGTCTTCACAACGGCAGCAATGGTCCGGTTCTCAAAAGCCTTAGACAGTGGCAGTCCCAGGACTTTATTTCGAAGGAGGGGGATCACCATAGAAGGGTATAGTCAATAGTGGCCTATACTCTCAGAATAAAATAATTATCTACCAAAAATGCTTCTATTGGAGTGTAAATCATATTTTACTTACTTTGAGGGCTCCGTTGACCAGTCCTGGGACATCAGGGTTGGGTTTTTGATAGTGTAGCGTAGCAGGAATTTTCCCTTGTTCCATTGAAATTATAGCTTTAGCCATTGACATATATGCAGAAGTGACGTGACTCCAGAACATTTCCTTTTATTGTACCAACCAGTAACGGATTTTTCCGATCTTGGCAAAACACTTTTGCAATACTGTTTAGCTCCAAAGTATCAAATTTCTGAAATTTTAAAAATATTGTAAAGTGAATACATTATTAATTTAAATCAAGAAAATCAAGACTATAAACCCTATTGTCATAAAAACTGTTAAGGGTCAGCAGGAGGGACTGGCCATGGAGGATTTACTCCCCTAAGAAATAAGAATATTGTAAGTGCAGAATCCATATAACTCGGCCACATATTATCCAGATAGAATCCTGCTTGATGTCTTTTTTTTAAGTAGTTTTACTGTCTACTGACTTAACTTACCACTTTTTCAAAATAATGCCAACCACACACAACCATAAATGTCTTAACTTTAGAATTATTCATTTGCCATGTATATTCAGAGTATCAAACCAAATCAAGCAATCGAAGCCTCTAACAATAAAGTTGTCTTTCTAATTAGATATCAAGCTTGTGTCACTCTACCTTGTGATAAATGGCTGAGTTATATGGATTCCGTGTTTGCTTTTATTTAGATTGCTCTTGTGGAAGTTTATCCAATATGACCGCCCCATCTAGCCGAATCTTAATACAGTATTTAACCTCTTACAAGGTAGATAGCTTCAGATGAAACTAACATGGTAAAAATGGGATCCTGGACATGTGTGAAATGTGAAATGTCATTATAATTCTCTAGAATATTTCTTAATCAATTGTATACTTTTGACTGAGGGCTGCGGTGAAATGAAACTAATAGAAGAATTATTAGTTTAATGTCAAAATTGTGTGCAATAAAGATTGGTTTATGTTGACCTTCACTGCATTGACAAAACACAAGACAACCAAATCGTAAATACCAATAAACGTGTGTACTGTAAGTACAGAAGATAGTGTTAGTTTGTACTCAACATAATAACAGTTCGTACCATTTTAACAAAATTGACTTAATAACATGTTAAATACACGTTTTAACTTTGATTCAACTGGTAAAGAGTAATTACCTAAGCTAAATACCCTAGAACGTAAACCTTTTTTTCTAAATGTTCAATTTTTTCATATTTAAAACCTACCTTTACAGCCAGACCTTCTGGCTCAACGTAAGCTATAGAAGAAGGATTTATGTCACTTTCATTGTAGAAATCAGTTAAAAACTGCTCAATCCCTGCACAACTGATAAAGGGTGCATCTACCGGATCATTGCTTTTTGTTGCTGCTTTTACCAATGTTGCGTATATTCTTTTTGCATCTTCTTTACGTTGGAGAAAGTAAGTTACTACTCCCTCACTACGCACAAACCCATTAGCTAAAACCAACAACATATTCATTTTACTATTAGACAGTTGAAAGCAATTGCTTAGGAACAGTTTGTTTAAGCCCTACAGATAAACTTATCTTTTTAAAATTTAAAGTTCTTGTATTTTTGGAAGTTGAGTAAAACGATTTATTCCTAAACCTTGGATTGCTTTATTCATACTGAACCGTTTTTACCCGTATCCAAAATTAACAACATTTTTTTTAAACTCACACTAAGCACCAACGAGGAGGGGAAGGGCAAGGGCGGGAAAACATTAGCTACCGGACATAGCGATGCAAGCCAAGTATATAACGACACAACAAAATATAAATTGGAAATGCAACGCAATTATGCCATTGAAATTTAACTGGTGTTGGGTCGATTCAGATTACCGATTCTTGGAATTGGTCAGTAAGTCGATTCTGATACTGCAGAATCGATTCGATTGATGATTCTATAGAAAGAATGGGGAATCAGTTTTGGAATTGGAAATTGTGGATCAGGAATCAGTTTTGGAATTGAATTGAACAATTTTCAAGACAAATGAAGGTAAAAATACGCACAAATAGTAAGCTACATCAATTTCCTGCAATTGAGAATCAACTGGTAAAGTCCATTCCGATACCGGTTAGTTCCGTAGATCCTGATATCAGGAATCGAAGACCTGAGTCAGGAGTCAAAATGAGAGAAAACATTTAAAAGTTGGCACTCAGACGACACACAGTGCACTAGTGATGTGGCAGCTAACCTGTAGTCTCACGACAGCTTGCAAACTCAAGATCAGCAGTTTGAGATGTTCCAGGCTGGCCACAAACAAATTGAATACTTTTCTTTTTGCTCATAGTAAATCACACCTTAATTAATTATTCTAACCTTGGGCGTCAAATGGGCGTCCAAACTCATCAAAAGTTAGAAGGCCAAGATCTCTGTACTCTGAGGAGACAGATGGATACCACATGAGGTAGGCAGAGGTAACAAGTGCCCTGTAATGAGTCCTTGTCATTATTAGATGGTACTGCATGTTCCAACACAAAGTGCCTCCTATTCCATTGGTCACTGTATAGCTGGGACCTACAACATTTAAATGCAAGAGAAACTTAAAAGACACTTTTTCTAGATAACACGAGCAGAGTGAATTATTCTGAAAATTTCCATTGTACTTTTTGAAGGAAAGTAATATATTGTCTAATAATAATAAAGCACAGATATAATATCAAATGAAAGCAATATTTCTAGAAAATACAGAGAATGTAGGAAAAATTGCAAATTATTTGCAAAACATCATATTAACTTTGGAGGGTGTCACAAAGCTACTTCTCAATAAACTTTTTTTAGTGGCTACTCCGGCCCGGGTAAAGCGAGCCGTTTACATCCCTTGAAAATTTTGACTATTCTCCACTAGCGGTTGATTGAGCAGCCGACAGCGGCGACCGACCGCTAGCAAAGCTCTCCCATTCTCCACGGGCAGGCAAAAGCAGACTGTTTGCGGCCGAGTATTACAGTAGTATCGAATGTCCATTGCTATCCGTTTATGACAGACCACCATATTCTAGCTAGGTTTATGGAATATCTATATTAATTTGTATCATCTAATTTTGGTTTTTGCATTATAAAAACTTTGATAGTATAGTATATTTCTAAGAATTGAAACAAGTATTGAACTATTTAATTACTTAACAAACCTAACCTAAAATTTTTAACTAGGTAATTAAGCCTAAATAAAATTCAAAATTAAATGATGTGTTATTTATTAAACTACTGGCAAAGAGACCAAGAAAATAGTTTAGATTTTACAAAAAACTTTCAGTATCAAACATTTTACAACACTCAGTTCACTATGCGGTCTATTGAGCACTGATGGCAGTGATGGTGGTGATGGCGCAAAGCCTTCGTGGAGAATAGCAGGCGGTTCACGCATGCCGTTCTGGCCTTCTTTGGCGTCGACCAGCTCACCTGCTCAGCAGCGTCCTCGCGACCGGCAACCTGCTCGTGGAAACGGCTCCATTTAAACCATTGGTTCTGTTACTTTCGCCGGTTCAGGCCGGCAATGATCGGCGTTTTACCCGCTTCGTGGAGAATGGGCCTTACAGTATGAAGGAGTTTGTAATGTTTATATTTGAATACTTTTTACTTTAAGTGTGATTTTATATAAGATATGCTAGATCGCTTAGTATTTTTTCAATAACGATGTTATACAATATATTTTACTGTAACATTAAAATCCTTAATTCTCTAGGTAATTCTAAAATAGTTTATGCAAATTATATATAGTAAAACAGTCATATTTCCGTCAGTTTGAACAAGTAAAATATGCAATTCTTTCTTTATGTAAACATATAATAATGTGTATGCTTATAATTTACCATAAATGTTAAATAAATCAATGTTAAAGAAAAGGAAACTTTAAAATGTGTAGGGTATGTGTGTTAATATGTGGCGTGGAACAGAGTGCCCTACAGTTAGCTCGGCTCTACTCTTGTTATTGTTTTAAAGTCCCCTTTTTTAGTATGAAACTATATTAGTCTATTTCTGATCTGTAGAGCTGTTAACCCACAGAACTAAACCAATATAAATCATAATTGATTGAACTAAGTAAAAGTAGGCTGACCTGATAAAGCTATCAGGTGCGACTTCATTAGTCTATTTAAGTATTAAGATAAATATGCGAAGTCATGAACATACAAAGGGGGTACCCAAAGTATCGGAGCTCGGTCGATGGCAAAGGTAGGGGCGCACAGTTCGCATTTTGCGCCGGGGCAGCTGGGGATGGCGCAACTCTCCCTGAGTTCAGAAACACTCACTGTGGTCAGTCTGAAGGTCGTGAAGAAGAGCTGTATCGTTTTTCTAAAAGTAGTTTTCGTTCTACTCGTTTTGTTTTGATGGAGTAATTAAATGGACAAAGTTCAGCAGTGAAGTTTCCTGATTTCTCAGTAGAAGCGTCAAAAACAGTTGCAATTATTAAAAAAACTTAAAGACCATGTTTTAAGCAAAACCAGAGTGTAACGAGTATTTTCCCCAAATTCAAGATGGCACCCTGTCGATTGAAGAACAAGCCTAGATCCTGGACCTTCAAATTCTCGGACTGGTGAAATTGTTCCGAAAAAACTGTTAATATTGCAAAAAGACCATCGAAGACCATTCTTTGCTGTCTGTAGTGTGTAGAAATTCAGTTTAGCGAATTTCAACACCTCGAACCTAAGTGTGGCGATATGGGGCTTGTATATACGGTTGATGTGAGACATCATGTATAAAATGTATTATAATAGTAAACTGAAGTTTATAATAATATTAATTTTTGGTCCTCAACGACAAGTCCTTTGCCATTTAGTGAGGCCACCAATGAAAGATTGATTATTAAATAAATGTTTGATTTAGTGCAGGAGCACATTCCTACCAGTAAAACCAAAGAAGTAGGACACCCGATTAGCGCTGAGGGTTTGGCTGTGTCCAAGGATGCCGAAACCACCAAGCATCAGCTGATCTTGAGTAAGCTGCAAAATCTCAGATTCACTGTTCATAGCACCAACAAACACAGCGATATTTTTGCCACGGAGCGTAGTTGGATTAAAACCTGCAAAACAGTAGGGCAGCAAACAGATGAAGCGAGCAAATAAAAAACTATAACTTTATAATAATACTAGCTGATCAATCCGTTCAACGCTCATATAAATAAATAGATTAAAAACCTTAATTCTTGTCTGTAATTACAAAACTGCAATTCTGAGTGCATTGCTGCAATTTTAAAACTATTGGCTTATAAAATATGTAAATAGTTAACTAGTTATGATTGTACAATGTTCTGTTGACATTGTCTATTGCCAATTTGCACTCTATAGTCTATAAGTGTTAAAGGACAATAAAATTTATCATTTCTGAGTAGAGTAATATTTATCCAACCAAATGCTTCTTCTAGTCACAGTCTACAAGTCTAACCACCTTTCAAAATTCGACACGTTTGACTATTTAGTACTGGCCTTGTAAATAGTTCATTTTTAACTGTTTAGAAGACTATTTATTAAAGGGCCCATGGTCGGATTTCAGCCCTGGGCCCTGTTCAGGGATGTGACGGCCCTGTTGAGACTTCTTTGTCAACTCTCGGCAAACCGGCTTGAAAGTCAACAAATCTTTGCTACTTGGTAGAGAGGCGTACCTGCAGACCAGCAATTAGATTGCTGGTGCTGGATAAGTGTGCTTGTGGATTTGCTGGTTTCTGTAGCACTGTGCTGTACTAGGTTGTGCTGGACAAGTGTACACAGTTGACTATAAAAGCATCAAGTAATCCTAGGACAAAAAACCTTAGTTACCTGCATCTATAATTGCTTCATAACACCGCTCTGTAGTGAGTTTCATCATCGGTTCTGCTGACATACAGAGTTTTCGATGAACTCCAAAAAAAGCTGCATCATATTTGTACTCTTCCATACACTTTCCAGTTGCTTTTGGTGTGTTGTCATATCCTTAAAACAGACAAAATCAATACAGCAGTCTTAATTGTTCATCAATTTTACCCCATATTCACCCTACCTAGTAAACAGGTAGGTTGCGCAAACTTGTACTTTTTGATAATATTGATTTTTCAAAATAAGCTACTAGTGCAATTACAAAACAATGAATTTTGAAATGTACGGTTAAAACTACCTTGCCTACATTTACTACATTGAACACTGCTCATTTCTTTGATGAATTTGTATTTTTATTTTGTTCATTTAAATCAAAGCAATTACAATTGTAGTATGACCAAAACCTATACTATATCAGTCTGGCCGTACTACGATGACGTAACTCAATGGAGGATAAATAAACTTGCTTAATTGACTCAACAATCCTATAATGATACTTCTCTTAACAAATGTAATTCAATAATAATATCTTAACACCTAGCTTCCCAAAAACGTATCTCTAGCTAAACCACGTAATGCGCTAAGACCAGATTCTTATCTACTAAACATGTATATAGCTTAACACCCTAGACTCTAGATTCTACATTGCAGAGGAGAGGAGATAACACCTGCAAGGATTACAATCAGAATCCTCGTACACCGGAAAAGGTATCGACTCTTACAACTCGCCCCACTAACCCACGAGTGATATGAAGAATGCACTGATCGAAATCTTCCCGCAAGAATTCAAAGACTTATAACCGAAACAGTATTCCCAAAAATATTCCAAAATTCCAGCCGAAACAGTAAACTTAAACCAAAACAAAATCCCAAACCAAAACTCTGAAACAAAAGAGTTAACTTTACCCAAAAACCCAACAATAGCTCTTAAGAAGGAAAGAGTCACCTTCACAAAATAATCCCGCCTCCGATGCACAATCCTGCAATAAACCAGAAAAAATGGGCTCTTAAAATTTCTGCCCTCGACCCAAGTAGTCTGGGTACATCCACCGCCATGGTAGGGAAGGTTGTGCTCTCCGACCACAGCAATACCATAAGAATTAATTTTCATTTTTAACCAACAAAAAATTAACATTAATATCTTACACAATAACAACTAGTCAATTTTCAAAAGGCTTTTGCGCTGACAAACAACATGTATATAAAAATCTAAGTGCAAATTGTGTGGCTAGCACCCAGAAGCACCATCACTTCCAATGTAGACTGACACGCCTCTCTAAGTGCAATCAATAGACTTTCACTCAAAGTCAACTACAGCACCCTGATATTGCACTCAAGATCTTTTTGCACCCTATTCTCAACATTTTTTATCTGTACATTGGTTAGGTGATTTTTCATTGACTACTTGTATTACCAAATATTATTACTTATACTATTAGGTACTAAGTCATTATTAATGGTTATATTTATTGCTTGTATTATCTTATATTTGGTCTTATTATATTGGTAAAGTTTGAAAAACTGTTTACCTGGCGGCCACCTGCGACTGTCTATAGTGACCAGGTTTTCCATATCAAACAGCTTGGCTTGCAATTCCGCAATATTGTTTGTCTCTGGGAATTTGCCACCCACCCCAGAGATAACTACTTCATAACCTTCTCTTGGCTGCATCTTAGTTGTTAATGTCAACCTACCAAATTCATGCAACTATTAGAAATCACAAGGATATCCATAATGTGCAATAAAATATGTTGGTTAAAGCCTTTCAACCAACTTTGCATAAATCAAATTCAAAATTCTTTATTGAATGATTTTATACAGCGTTAGCAAATTACACAAAGCATTAATGTTAAAATAAAATATTTACATGCATAATACATAATAATGCAGGACGGAATCAAAAATAAAAACATTTCTAAGAAAAAGGCTGCAACCAATTGACAAACATCATACATGTACAGTTGAATATGATTGAGTAAAACAGTTTGTCCATTACTGCAATATAAGTCAAATTTCGAATACAACAGGTGTATTGTAGTATTATTTTTCCCAAAGGGGATAAAGCATTGTCAGTTACACTTTACAAATTTAGTGTTGGTTCAAAATCCTGTTTCAGCCTGCCTCCTAGAGGAAAGGAGATCCTGGTCATTTTTTAGAGATATTTACTAAAGGACCCTTTTAAAACTTTATGACAATTTGGCAAAAATGGGACCTGAAGAGATTTCAAACATTATGTTTTAATTTTTAAAGTTAAAAAGCTCAAAACATGTTCTGAGGGCAACGATTATTTCAGGGACCCAAGACTGGGTCAATTACCATGCTGATGACATAAATATCTAATTTTTCTAAAGAAAATTTGCTAAAAGATTACAGTAGTGGGTTGGGAGGAAACTGTCAACATAACAACAGTGAATTCTCACAATTTCTCACTAAAAATTTGAAAGTCAAGGGACTTTCACCTCAGTAAAGGCTTGCTAAATTACTGAATTCTGGTGTTTAGGCGGCAAGGCTGCAAAACCTGATTTTTTCCTTCTCTTAAACCTTGAAGTTTATTTTAAGTTATAGACATTTTAGCTACCAAACCTGGCCCTTACAGTGAGTAAATCAAATGAAGTGTTGAAGAGAGTACTTCCCTTACATAATATCTTACATTATAGGCATGGTAACATTTAAATTGCATTATATGATACACATATGATAGTTTAAGTACACACACATATAGTTTTAATTTTATGTACAATACTTAATAGATAATGAGATTTTTAATTTGAAATGCAATTTTGTTAGTACAAATAAACTGAACCTTCACAAATGCACTGAAGATGCATTCCTAAGAGGAAATTTAGTTCTCTTAAATCAAAACAAACCACTGTTGAGATTAGAATCTAACATTTTTATATTAATAAATAAATCAAGATGGGTCAAAAATCTAAAAAATTTCAAATGAAACAAACAAAGTTTTCATTTGTAAGTTTAAATTAGACAATATTATTTCCCACATTATTATAAAGTTATTGCAGTTTGTTACAATTTGTCTTAAATATTTGCCTTATTTACTCTATGGTTTTGTATGGTAAAACAAACAACAGTTAATTATTATTAGTTGTATTTGTTTTGAAATAAGACAGCTGTTGTTAACTGTCTGTATCTTAGGAAACCTAGGGTGGTAAATAACCCATTAACTACTAAAACTTATTTCTACCCAGTGCTCTGAATGTCAAAGTCAAAAATTCTGACTAAATAATTAAACTAAAATAACTTTAAATGGTAGGATATAGAGCAACGAGAGACATTTTGATAGATTAAGAAGGTAAAAATCTCTATTACAGGTTGAACTTTGTATTCATTTATAATAAAGCTACAATTTTATAGGTAAAACAAAACTTTGAATTACCACCATTTTGAAACAGATGATCCGATCTAGCTGTTTAAATATATATATGAACACAACCACCACTGTTTAAATATATATAAGTTTTTTATTTATATATATGAAAAAAGAAAGATCCACTAATAAGGAATACTGTATATATGATGTAGATAAAATAAAAACTGAGTATCCTTTAAAGTTTAAAGTACATTCAATACCAAGACTCTGATTTGTAGGATTACCTTATCGTCGAGTGGTGTGTACAAAGAAATAGTTTTCAACTTTGTAAACAAAATATGCCAAACTACAAGTTAGTCATATGGAAAAATAAAAATTGTTAAGGCTAGTTTAGAAAAATTCATTTGTGTTATAACACACCTGAATGATGGAGTAAACTTCCGAAAACAGTTGTGTTTATCAAAAATGTTTTATACAGGATACTTTGTTCATATAGTTATTTTCTACATATATATAGAAAAAAGTAATAATAGGTACATAAAATATATATAAATAAAATACATATATATTTTTATATTTTTGTTTTATGCAACACATTTTTTAATGTGTGCAAATAAAGTTATTTATTTATTATTATTTATTCAGTTGAAAAGGGCACAGCCGAAATATACTGGCAGTTTTTTAAACATTTTAAAAGTGTTTGTAATTTATCCTGAAGTTGAACGACAGTGTTTATGTTTTTAGTATTTATATCTATATACGTATTTTGTTTTGAAACTTGACTCAGGAGTTGTTGAGAAGCTCAAAACTGCAAACCGCACCTTTCTATGACATTCCTTCTCTTTGGCGAGAGAAATAATGAATAGGTATATTTTGAAGAAAAATTTCGCTAATAAGATATGCCTCACATATATTGCCCATTTAATACATTTTTTCGAGCTCACCTTCTCCAAACCAAGACACCCAAGTGTTCCTGGTATTGACGCCAACACAGGGGCTGTTTCTGATACTAAAATAATTAAGATTGTTATTACCAATTATTACTAAATTAATTTAGTGTAACTAACTGTGTTAAATGACAATAAAATATTCTAATGCTTATTCTTACTATCCTTTGTATTAGTGTTTAACAAACTGCTCTGGTCTTAAAACAATTAGTTTAGTTCATATAACAAAATCCAAAGCAAAGGAGACACACCAGATGCACACTATGCAAATAACATCCACACTGCAATACAGCTACACACAGACTGCCAATAAATGTAACACTGAACCACCACTACCTTCTCAATCATTTCATTGTTTTCTTTGCCTCAGGTCAAAGGACAAAATGATGCATGATTATGAAAACAACTCATCACAACTTGTGTATTTCCATATTTCAGATGAAGGTAGCTTATTAACAACCTTTACGGCTGACAAACGACCTTTATGGCATTCACCTCATACAAGGGAAGGCTGCTCTTTACACAAATATTATTAATTCTGGCACATATGTGAAGCCCCATCAACCACAATATTACTTTTTGTACAAATAATATTTAATTGGTTGCAATAAAAAAAAAATTGTCATTCTGCTCTAAAAATAGCTGCTTTAGACACATGTAATGTTAAGCTATGGTTTCCTAGAAAGCGGTGACTGCTGGCCGTAATATGACGGTGAGTTTTGTTTTCAATACAATAAGATGAGAGTGGTTTCCTAGAAAGCGATTGGGCGTAAAGTGCTGGTGAAAACTAGTTAAGGTTTTCTCACCAGGTGACACATTTTGTTTTGTAAGACAAGTCTAGTTTGTCCATTACTACATAATGTAAATAAACTTTGATAACTAAAAAAACAACATGTCAAAAGTTGTTTTTGTCTACATCTGTTTAAATACTGTGTTACGTCCACCATCACCGTTACGTTACGTTCACCGCTACATTATGACCGAAATATAGCGGTGAACTTTTTTCTAGGAAACCATAGCTTTAGTGCTAAAGTATCACTTTTACACTCAGGTAGATAAAGTATTGTTTTGATAATTTATCCCTAGGGAGGAAAAGATCATTTTAATGATCATTTTGTGGCATGGACATTAGCTGGTTCAACAAGTTTGTTTTGAATTTCAACACTGACTTATAGTAAATCAGTGTACAGTATTGTTAAAGCTGTTTCTTCCAAACAATATAATTCAAACTGCTGAGTTCTAAACAATGTTTACTTTTATTTATTTATAAAACATTAGTCAAAGTCAAAAATGCTTTATTCCAAAAAGTACAGTGTACAGGATGGCGTCATATTTACAATACTGTGTAATATCTTCATACTTTAAATTGGAAAAAATAAAAGAAATACAATATTATTATAGCTAATGATAAATTAACATAACAATAAAACAGCTTTTTTTTAAATCAGAAAAGGGCATTTAACAGCTTATAATATACACAAAAATAATAATAATTAAATACATACAATTCAACTATCTGTATCAAATGAATCAAGAGTGAAACATTTGTTAAGTGAGAAATTTATTTATTTCTCATTGTTATTTACAGCATGACAAAAAGTATCGTTCATCACTCGGCCCGAAAGTGTCTTTTTGACCCTCGGACGTTAATTTGACCTCATGTCAAAAAGTGTCACTTTAGTGCCTAGTGATGAAATATACTATTTTGGCATTTTATACTAATTTACATACGATATTTTGTGTTGACAAAGAAAAAAAGACACCAAATTGTGATTTTGTTTACACATATACACACAAAATTGTAATTCATATGCACATTCACTTAATCCCAAGAAAAAGATGAAATATCATATTGAAGATTAGATTGGTTTAGCAAATTAGGACTAAAAACGAATAATGGCGTTTGCTAAAATAACAGTCTTGTTACACTGTAAAAACCAAGAATGTAAAGCTGAGGCCAAACTTTAATTTACCAAACATAAAAATGCTTATCCAATTATTTTGTGTCCATAAAACAGAAATTTTTAATTACAATTTATCTCAAAGATGCAATATCTCAAAGGCTTTTCTTAAGTTGAGAATAGAGTCCTCCAGCTGAGAAATTCTGCTATGCTGTAGAAGGCAGCAGTGGTTATCAATAAAGAGTTACTACAGGAAACCTCTTCCATAAAATTTTTAGGAGTCCACATCGCTGGCAATTTAAATTGAACAACTCATATCAACGATGTCTGTCACAAAATATCTTCAGGCATTTTTTTGTTGTGATCTTTGTGCTGGCATTGCAAGCCTAATGTCTTGAAGATGGCTTATTATGTATTGGTATATTCTCAATTGTCATACAGAGTTAGCACTTAGCAGTATGGGGTCATGCGCTGAACAACACCTTTTCAGGGTTTTATATTACAAAAAAAGGTTACCAGAATTATTTCCAAACTCAATTTTAGAGACTCGTGTCGTGACACATTCAAACAACTTCAAACGTTTACTCTGTTTTTTGTACATTTATGATACTTACTATAATGTTCAGCATTAGTAAATGTGTACTACAACAAGGCAGAGATATACGAGGTCTGTCCAATAAGTTTTGAACTGGTTCAATATGGCGGCCGAGGCGACGTAAAGCTCTCCCACTCATGTGAATACTAGACATCTAAGGAAGCGTTCAGTACTAGTTTGAAAGTCGAGCAGTGCCTATCAAGCTGCCAGTGTCAGTTTATATTTTATTTGTTTTGCTGTTAGTCAAAAATGGAGATCGATGAAATCACAAAGCAAAAATCAACATCAAGTTTTAGTGAAACTCGGAAAGGTTCTCAAGAAATTACAGATATGTTGAGGGCTGTTTACGGAAATAGCGCCTTGAAAATGTCCATTTTCAAGTGGATCAAACGTTTCAAAGATGGCCTCGAGCGGGCTAAAGGTGATGCAATGCAGGGCGACCTTCAACCTCATGTGTGGATGAAAACATTGTTAGTGTGTGAGCTCTGGTGTCTGATGACCGTCGGAAAACTTTTAGAATGATTGCAGGCGATCTTAATTTATGCAAGTCATCAGTTCATTCCGTTTTAGTGGCGCATTTGGGATAAAAACTCTGTGCAAAAATTTGCGAAACCGCTGGCAGAAGAACAAAAGTTGAAAAAGATTGAATGTGTGAATGATTGGAAGAATTGGAATGATTGGAAGACTGACAGAAACGAAGGTGAGTTCTTACAGAGAGTCATCACTGGAGATTAATCATGGTTTTGAGCAAAATGGAGACGAGAGGGCATCACTGGATCACTTGACATTGATTCGTTGTTCAGTGATTTCATCAATCACCATTTTTAGACAAACAGCAAAAACAAATAAAATATAAACTGGCACTGGCAGCTTGATAGGCACTGCTCGACTTTCAAACGAGTACTGAACGCTTCCTTAGATGTCTAGTATTCACGTGATATAGTGGGCGGAGCTTTACGTCGCCTCAAGGCCGTCATATTGAACCAGTTCGCGAACTTATTGGACAGACCTCGTACACAGCCATGTCACACGGTTCAGACATAATTTTAGGCTATACTTCCCACAGACTATGTATGTATGAAAAAATGCCATTTAATGTAGGAATAAAACTATTTCATGGACTCCTGGAACCAATTAAAGAATTATCAAATCTGAAACGTTTCAAATTAACATTGAGAAAATATTTAGTGACCGATTCTTTCTACAGCGTGGGTGATTTTATGGACCAAAATAAATAATCAATTTCCATATCAAAGTTTAAGCTAATTTATAACTGTCTGTACTTAGTTGTTGCTTAGTTAATTAATACTAACTTATAACTATTGTTGCTTAGTTGTTATCAGTGATTTTAGTTTTTTTATGTTCTTGTAAAATTGTTCTTTTTGTATGTTATATGTTTTTGTCAACAACAAAATATTTGTACACTGGCAAATAAATTGTTCAGTTCTATATGTTGGTAGAAATGAATGGCTTTATACCTAATAGAAATTTTCTAATAATAACTTAATAAGCATTCAGTTTTTATAACTTATTTTCTAATTTGTGGTTAAATTACCCAAATCTGTGAATTTATACTAAACTTCATAGTTTTTTAAAGGAAACAATGTAGATTGCTTGTTCACTAAGAAAAGGTTATACACCTCAAATGATATTTGCATAAATTTAAATTGATTTTACTGAGGTAGTAAGAACAGGTATTGTATTTTCACATTGTTGACTTGCTAATGAAAAATTCATTGAATAGAAGAGCCAATGACATTACAATCATAATTAATTGAATATTCAACATGTTTAGGACTGCCAACTTACATGAATCAAAGTAGGCATAAAATGTTCCATGCAAAAATGCCAAAAAGAATTCAATTTATTTTGCTCACATGCATTGGCACTTGCTTAAGGCTTAGCTATACACAGTGGCCCTTCAAAAAGAAATCTTGATAGAATCCTGGTACTAAAAATGAAGGTGTTAAATATTGTATTAAACTTAGGGAAGAGAGCCAGTTAAGTAACACTTATGAATTGAACACTCTTACGGTATATGATCAATATATTTAGTAAATGTTTGAACATTTAGTTCACAGAAAGAGTTATTTATTATGTATACAAAAAAAGTTGAAAGTAAAAATTGTTGATTGTACAGTCATCTACAGTTAGCGCCAATTAGCATGAAGCGCGACTTGTGCATGCGCGGGGATCACTCTTCCCTCTCCACTCCACCAAGTACATTCGGTGACAAGCACACAAATAAACATGGTATGTGCTATCACAACAAATAAACATAACCGAAGTTTTTTAACATAAGTTTGGATTTACGTTTAATACCTAAAGCAAAACAACTTTGAAAAACAATAAAACAGAATCAAATAAACTGTGTTCAAATCATCAAAATAAATTTAACAACCTTTAACTATTTATGTGAAAGAAAACAAGATAATTTAAACAGTTGCTATTTGTAAACAAATCACCATCTTGGATTCGTTGGAATGGACTATACTGAGCCGCGTGAGGGGAAAATTTACCGGTGAGTTACGTCACAACTGTTTATACTCTCCTCTCCACGATTCATCCTAATTGGCAGTGTCTGTAATTTGTGGAACTACTGGATGTGAAATAATTTCTTTGTGTAGTTTGTAAATTGTAAAATCCCTTTTTATTTTAAACTAGCTGACAATACTCGTGCTACTTTCATGACTGGCTAACGTAATGACCATGTTGTTTATTTACACACTAACTAATAATGTACAGTAGTACTGCACTTTTACAAGGTCTGTCCAATAAGTTCCCAAACTGGTTCAATATAGCGACCTTGGGACGTGAAGCTCCATACTACATCCACATGAATACTAGACATCAATGAAGCATCAGTGCTCGTTTGACAGTCAAGCTGAGCCTATCAAGCTGTCAGTGTCAGTTTATATTTTGTTTTGCTGTTCATAGAAAAATGGAGGTTGATGAAATCACTGAGCGACAAATTAACATCAAGTTTTAGATAAACTAGGGAAAAGCTCTCATGAAATTACAGATATGTTGAGGGGCTGCGGAGATACCTTAAAGAAAAAGTCCATTTTCAAGTGGATTAAACGTTTCAAAGATGGCGCTGAGGCACATAAGATGATGCAAGGCAGGGACGACCTTCAGCCTCATGTTTGGGCGAAAACATTGATCGTGTGATAGGCTTGAGGTCGTCGTCGTGTGAGACCAATTTGTGTTAAAGCAATGGATGGATCCTACAGCTGGATGGCAACGCCCCTGCACATTCTGCTTTGATCGTTTGTGAATTTTGGTAGAAAATTCTATCCCCCTCCTTGACCACCCATCCTATTCGCCAGATATTGCCCCCTGTGACTTTTCCCTTTATCCAAAATGGTGATGCGAGGGCATCACTGGATCAACTTGATGTTGATGCCTTCTTTTGATTTCATCAATCTCCATTTTTTGACAAACAGCAAAAACAAATAAAATATAAACTGACACTGACAGCTTGATAGGCACAGCTTGACTGTCAAATGAACACTGACGCTTCATTGGATGTCTAGTAGTCACTTGATGTAGTGGTAGGAGCTTTCACGTCCCCTCAGACCGCTATATTAAACCAGTTCACGAACTTGTTGGACAGACCTCGTATTTACACAAAAAAACCTAGTAAATTAAAAAACATCTGATTCAATTAAAATGTTTTCTACACACACGGTGAGTTTACCTTTATTGACCTTTATCTGAGGTAGTTTTTCCAGTACTTAACCCCAAAACCCAGCTAATTTTTAAAATTAAAACCCTCTTTTAGTGGGTGTTATACTATAAAATGAGTTTGCTAGCCAGCAAAACCAGACCACCGAAAGTGCCCTTTTGCAGTTTCTTTACCCCCAAAAATGAGTTTTTATGGACTGATTTTGATTAAACTTGATATATGCACTCATAATACCTTACCAAACATGTGTAGAAATCCAAAATCCATTCAACCAGACCAATATGGTGGCTAAAAATAGTTTTTTCACCACTATCTTGGTCTGTGAACGAATTTTGTTATTTTGTTGTAAACATGTCAGGTATTGAAGCATAACGGTTTATACCAAGTTTTAACAATATTGAATCACAAATACAGTTTTTTTAGGCTAAAACCCACTTTTAGGGGAAAATTCCCCAAAAGGTCACTTTAGGTGAATCAACTTTGCTGGTTAAAGAACTTAAACTAGGGATTTGTAAAGGAAATTTGTATCAAGCTTTGTGAAAATCAGACCGAAAATGCAACCTGTAGAGGGGTTACACATACGTATATACAAGAAGAAATTTGACAGGAACATTTGTGGACTGAACCGGAAAATTACATGGTATAGTACAAAACTCTTATTTTTCAGTAATATTTATATTTAAACATAATGAACACTTAAATTTCATGGTTTGCACGCTGTAAAGCATGAATCGTAAGTAATATGGTCCACAAGCGACGTAGTGTTGCGCCCGAATATGTGTTCAGCGGTGAATCCCGTTGGCCATACAGTCCTGTTCACATGATCAGCTTGTAATGTTTGCAGTAGATCAAGAGTTGAAATTCTCCACTTTAGCCATCGTCAAATTTACTGCCTAGTAGAGGGCTGTGACAATCATTGAAACTAATTGACAGTCAAACAAAACTCCATCCTATACTTGTGTACTTACCCAATAAGATAATAAAGACACATTCGGCAATACGCTAACTCTGCGTTTTTAATACGCGCCTGTTTTATCGTGTATCAATGAAGACCTGCCTACCATATTCAAGGCCCTAAGAATCGGGAAAAAAAATTAATATACAAAAATGAGTAATGCTACTGTGGTTTTAATCACCTATGCATTTAAAACCTGCATCTAAAACATCAAGCAAATAATCAGTTTCTGGAACCGATGTTTTGTTGTGTCAGTTATCGGTTCTTGCCGCAAGTGGTGGAACTGATAACTGAGAACCGGAACCGACCCATCTCTAAGTCACCAACACATATTGATCTTATAATAAAGCATTTGATCAACCTGATACATTCTTATTTAAATGCCAAACTGGATTTAACTGATTTATAGCATTGGTAAAATCTTGATTCAATAAAATATACGCTATTAGATTGTTTTGCTATCTTGGTCTTCTCTACAGACTGTGTCAAAGAATTGTCTATATTTTGACTTTTGTTACAATACATGAATCCATTATCAGGGCCGGCAATGCCCGAACTTTGATGATGGATTGTTGTATCACACCTGAAACGTCAACTAGTTTAGTCAATTCTTTGACATGGTATATCCCTGAAGATCAAGATAGTTAAGTGTATACTGTATACTGTATAGTAAGCTTATCTGTTTGTATTATATTGTTGAATTGAACCTTAAGAACTAATTTAAGAACAGATATTAGGAAGGAAACACAGTTAAAGATAAGAAGAACTGATTTTATAATGTTTTAAACATTCTTAGGAATTTAAACAGAAGTACTTGGTGAAATTAAAGTTTCCAGGAGAATGCTGCTTGTGAGTTGATGATAGAGGCTGTCTTGGGGTTCTTCAGCATCTCATCCACTGTCGAGTCTTCGGTGATGTGGATTGTTGGAGTCTTCTTGCAAAGCTAGAACCAACGAATCATTAAATAGTTCAATCTCTATTTAGCTAGAATTGCTCCATCTCCTTAAACCCTGTAACTTTGGCTTGTCTCTCTATAATAAAAGACTCATTTATAAGTTTTCTTACAGTCTTACTCCAACCATAATACTCAACCTCACATACTTATACTCATAGTCTTACTCATAGTTCGAGAACAGAATATCTTCAGCTTATATCAAAAGTTATTTTGGAAAAAGTAACTTGGCAAATCATAATAAAACCCCAAGGTAGTAATGAATCTTAAAACAGTAAGCCAATACAAAATATAATAATTTTTATTCTGTACAATAAAAATTATTTCACCGTAATGGTCTACTGTTTTCAAATTCATTACTATCAATTGCCAATATATCCAGAAGAAGATCAATACCCAAGGTAACAACTATGTTGTATCTTAACATTCCAGTAAATGAAAAATTGAAAGCTCTATTATACCCTGCTATACTATTACATTCTTAGCCTCAACAACCGAACACATTCCCAGATTGCTTTGCGGGATCAGCACCAGCATATCATGCACCACGGAGCCCTTCACTGATTAAGATACATTGATATACCATGTATGTCATTTTCATTTGTATCGTATATGTTTTCTCTGTGTAGCTGAAGTACTGTGAGTAGTTTAATGTTGTAACTTTTCTTAAAACACAGCTGATGAACTTTTACTAATATTGTAGTACAAATTGCACTTTGTTGTATTGGAGAATTGTGTAAATGAACAAATAATGTTCAGTTTGTGAAATAACTTTTCAAGTTGTTAGTTGGTAGCAGGTAGTAGTTAATATTTTAAATCTATATAAATAAAATAAGACTTTTATCTGTACATTGCAATAAATCTATTGGCTTTTGGTTATTTGTTTTTTTTATACTTTGCAAAGACCGAAACAGACCTCAAAAAAATTCCTGTTTGTCTGTCTGTAACGTTTTTAAGGTATTGGACCGCTTATAACTCAAAATTGGCTAAAGCTATGACAGTGAAACTTTGTTTAAGGGTTAAGTTTATTAGGAGTGTGTCTGAAGCTACATTTCATGTCCATATAACATCCTAAAAATAAATGGCACAAAACCAAAGCGGGCTCTGAGAACACCAGAGCGGCGGAAGTAACTATGACTCTCACAAAGTACCAGTAGATTAACAGGACATCGATATCTGAAATTTTACCTACACAGAGGCAGCAACTGGATATAAGAGGGGGTCGATATGGTGGGTGGTATGGGAAAACTGGGCCAAGTGACCAGTTTTTACATTTTGCTCAATAACTTCGTCGTGAACTTAGAGTGGTACAAAAATGTTTGAGATAAAACTTGTAGATAATTTTATGCCACACTAATGATTTTTCATCAGATTGAAGATCGGATCATTCGTTTAAGCGCCAGCAATCAATTAGTAAAAGGCATACGACCCATTATTTCTTAATTTCATCCCCTCGAAAACCACCTTTCAAAATGTTACAAAACCGTTTCTTAGTGGGTGGTTTTGGGCTCCCACAAACAGGTGTACAAAGTTTCAACTCTTTAGGCCTTGTAGTTTTGGCTCTGCGATGATAAGTGAGTGAGTTAGTCAGGACAAAGCCTTTTATAATTTAGATTGTGGGGTAAGATTTGAGCTTGTCAAAGCAAAAATTATAGATTAAAGTTTATAATTAAAGGTGAATTGATTTGGTACTAATTGATACCTTTTTCAATCCACAATAGTCTGTATCAGAAGCAGAACTGATCCTCAGCAAGTGAACGTTTCCTTGGAACAAGATGTCAGGCAGCTTGAACTGCTGGATGGCTTGTATCCGAGTCTTGAGTGCTGTCAGCGCCTTGCCCACTCTCTGCCGCCTGGTCTCTACACCGCCTGACTCCGCCTGCTGTGTCCATGAAACTTCCGCCTGACTCAAAGCAACATCCAGCTTAGCCTCCCAGGTGTCCAGTTGTACCAACTTATTGGCTTCCTGCAAATCAGCATGAACAAAATTAGAAATAAAATTTGTATTTTACTGTCTTTAAATTAAGAAACATTACATAATTATGATTTTGGATCAAAGTGAGTTTAAAAACTACTACAAAAAAATGTAGACCATACCATTTCGTTGGGGTCTACTTTCACCCAAGTTTTGATCTAATTTTAGATCAGCGTTTTGAGCTGGAGTGAGATGTTTTATTTTTGACTACTTTGGCACCAAAATTAGAGGGAGAATTAGTGTAATTCAAGCTAGATAATCTTTTTTATTATTACAAAAGTCACAAATAGTGGAAGCAAATAACACGTTATACAATCATCAAAAGTTTAATAGTTTATTTTTCCATACATTCGGACATTCATCTCTTTTTTGAACATATAATGTTATAAATTCGCTCGTTTTCACTTGTTCAAATATTTTCTCTCTAGCCCTTGGTTAGTGAGTGTACTCTGCATTCTTCCAACCACGAGCCGTAAACTCATCCACACTATAAAGTGCTTTTCAATTAAATTTCTTTTTAGACAACTTTGGAATGCCCTTGGCATGGGGCACTTTTGATAGAATTAGTTGGCTGTCTCAATCTCCATTCTCCCCATCTCAATGTTTTGTAAGATTGAACGTCAATTCCTCTTATTGGATCACATTTTGATTTGAAAAGAAAACAAGTTTGAGAATTTTTGGAAGCTTCTCAATTATTTGAATGTTGTGTTTTAGTATAAAAACTCTGGCAAACTATCTGATAAGTGATTAATGACCGATTTCGGAAGAATAACTCTTAAGGAGTCTAATTTTTGACTCTCCTATTTTTATTTACAGGCATTTGACAACTAGTACCACTATTTGTTATGAAGTCTTTGGCAGTCTTCTTGTTTGAGGTTACATCAAAACTGGCATTTATATCGACCCCTATAATGACTGAATACCTGGTTGACTGATAGAGATATAGGATAAAAAGTAAAAACCCGTCTAAGGTGTCTAAAAACATATTTGAGACACATGGCAAAGTAATACCAGTTGTCCTTTTTTGAAGGAAAAGGACCACCAAGTGTCTTCAGCAAATGTTCCGTGTATTGTTTGATGAGCCACGTTGAAGAGTGATCTGAGTTGTTGATTTTTTAATTGACAAATCTCTTATCACTATGGCAATTTCCTCCTCTGTCACCGAAGTTAGAGCCGTTGAGGCTATAGGACTCAGTGTTGTCCTTGGCCTCACCAAGGCCTTAAAAAGAACTCATTGAACGAACTTGTTGGTGACTCTGAGGGGCTGGTTGATTAGTTTGTTTTCTATTTATAATTGGATGATTTTGTTGGTTTGGGGTTTTTGTGGTCAATTATGTCCCACACAACTTTTGAAAGATTTTTTGTCATTAGCAAGTCACATTGCAAGTCTTTACAACTTTACAATAAATCTGCTTGTAATTTTGAAAAACTTTTTTATAACTTATTACTTAACTATAACTATAAATTTGATGTGTGCTTTTTGATTTCAGTGAAAAATATTAATTTGTCTTTAAAAATAAGGATACTTTGGGTAATTCAGGTTCATTTTGGTTTGTTTGACATTTGTTAATTTTCTTGAGAAAACATCTCACGTCTAGATGTAAATTAAAAATTGTTTCAAATTTTGATGCACAAACATCACAAACTTAAGGTAGTTGTTTCCTTGATAATTTATAGTTACTCTCAAAGCTAGTAGTTATAAGAAATAGTGCCACCAATGACCAAAGTAGCAGACAAAACAATATTTTTAAAAAACCTTACTTCCCTTCAAAATTTATCAGCCGGTGGGTTGATGCTGGTCCCAGTGAGATAGTACCCAAGCAAAAACCAAAACTGTATAGTGTGATGCACAATTGGTATTTTGATATCTGCTTTAACATTCTATGTTTTCTGTGTTTCACTGAACCAAACTGGAAACAAAACTTTATCATTTTAAGTAGCTAGTGTCTTGTAAATTTATATTCAACTATGTTAGCGTTGTAATTTAATAATTACAAGAAATAATAAGATTCAGGGTAAAACTCACAGTGGGATTGAGAGCAAGCAGAGTTGAGAGGAATGGGATTGAGTCGAAATGGTTGAGAGGTAGACAGAGAGACTTGACCAGTTCACTCTCGATGGTAGGAGTAGCTTCTAGCAGAAACAGTTCCACCTGGTGTCCCGCTGCCTCAAGTAGAGTGGCCAACTGTAGAGCAACACTGCTGCTCCAACACTCGGCCACCAGGTTGTACGGGCCTTGTTCTTGCACTGCTGTCACACCCTGACAAAACCCAACACTTATTCACTCTCACAATAATATGATGAAACGGTGATTTTTCTGAAAATAATTGCCAATTAGTTGTGATTTCCATCTTAGGAATTGAAAATAATTCTTAATTTCAAAACTCAGAATCAGAATTTTTTGTAATTAAATTTCTTAATAATATAGTCCATTTTTACTTAAGTTGTTTTGGAAATACATTATTTGCTACAATATCGTCAACTTAATAATTCAACTAAACATGTATGATTGCAAAGTTTTTTAGCCAAACAACCCTTGACAGAGTTTTCTAAAACTTGGTAGTTGAAGGCTAAAAATTAACAATTAGTACTTTTGAAATTTGTTCTTATTCACTTAAATCTGAGAACAAAACTGAAGCTAGGATGTGAGCATAGCTAGGTTAAATTTAAAAGAAAAATAAAGTCTTTATATAATTGTTGCGTTTTTTATAATTTTAGCGACTAATTTTCAAAGGTTATATGGGCACACCACGATTTTACTGAGCAAAGTTAAAGGCTGAGTTTTAATTCATTAGATGAAGATTTGCAAAATGGATTTAAAAATAAAACAACTAAGCATTGGTTTATTAGAAAGAAAGTCCAACTGGTCTGGTATATGGAAATACAAATCTGTCATACGGTTACGGAGCATTCCAGGTGGAGAAGATGTTGTAAATGGTTAAATTTCTAAGCCAGAAAACCCTGATAAAGAAGATGATGCTAAATGCTGACACTAAAGCCTTATTAGTTCTGACTAACATGACAGAAGAAACTCGTCTGAAAGTGATGAGATTTCATCCAGCTGAGGAAGTATGGTTAGAGCTTCATAGACTATACGAAGGGATTACTGAGGATAAAACGTTTGTTTTATGTACCGTACTCAGTTTTTTACCTGCAAGTTTGAATCAGGTGATGACATGGCAAATCATCTTTCTAAATTGAAAAATATTTGGAATACTGTAGTCTCAATGTAGGGTTAGGTAAAGATTATACAAATCAAAAGCTTCCTGAGATACTTTTTAGTATGTAAGATAATGGAAACATTATCTTCAAATCTAGTTGGCAATTAATGACAAAATCAGAGAACTGTTGACAAATAATTTTAAACGTCAAAACCAATATTTAAAACTTTTATTTGACAGGCCTTTCAAAGGCAATGCCTTTATCGTCAGGTCCGTTTAAAACTGTCTGGGCACTGTGTATGCACAAAATAGCTTAGAAAAGTTCTGGGTCTAGAAGTAGTATAACTGACAAGGATAAAGAAGTAGCCTTATCAAAGGTAAGCCAAATGTCAAACCAAAGTATTCTACTAAGTCGTAAGTGTTATTATTCGAATAAAGACGGGCATTGAATCAGGAACAGTATCAAATGGAAAAAGGATAGAAAACTATCAAAGTCTAAGTCTAAACCTGATGATGACCATGAAAAACCTAACTTGTATAACAAAGGCAAACCCAATGTGTCAATGTATGCAACAAATGTGTTCATAGTTGAATGCAATAATGATCAAAACTGGACAACGGTGCAACTAGCCATGTATGCAACAGTAAAAGTATTTTCAGTTGTGTCAAGGAGTTTGGCAAATTACTTTAAGTTACTACAGCAAATGGTGATACTGCGGAAGCTGTTGTTGGTATGGTGATGTAGAGATAAGATTTTATCATGATAACAGTTATCAGGACATCACACTCACTAATGTATGGTTGATTCCCAGTATGCAAACAAAATCGTTATGAGTATTAGCAGCTCATGATAAAATTCCCAAGAGTAAGTTCACTTCAACTCCTGAAGAATGCACATTTGAAGTTGACAGTAAAGTAACCCCTCTCCCACTACTTCTTGCTGAGTGTATTGAGTAAATGGAGATGAGATAAGGAAATAAGACTACACTCTCCTCAAAGCCCATCCCACTGTATCACATGTATGCAGAAAATGTGATTGGCTATGTAACCTAGTTTTTGATAGGTGAGCCTATGTGGTTGCCTAGCAACAGCTAATGATGGAGTAGCCAGCTGATAAGGATGCAGCTGTCCCACATTAACTCAACACACCTGCCTTCCCTCCTGCATGGGGCAGTAATTACAAGTTCGTTTATATATTCCACTACAGTCATAAATGTTATTTTGAGGTATGTTTGTGTGACTAAAAATTGTTTAACTCAGCCTTTTGTTTTAAATCGGTTTTGTAGCCAAATTTATTATAAATTTTTCTAACACTATGTTCAGTTCCATGGTGATAATCTACCACTATATTTATTTTGTTGGTTCAGGTTATTGTTTGGGGATTCTGTTTCTTTTAATTAAATCATCGATTATTTCAGGTTTAAACCCATTTTCTTTTGCAAATTTCTATAAAATGTATGTTCTATATGTGTGTTCTGGCACTAAACTACTTGACTTTGACTTGCTCTGACAATCTCAGCACTCTACACAGTTTTGTTTGTGTTTTGTTATCCGCTCATACTTGGTAAACAAAGTGTTTTGGTAAAACAGTTATTTTTAATATGGCTTCTTCATTTGCCGACCTCTCCACGATTGTAGCTGGATAGTTATGGCTTTTATCTCATATACTGAACAGTTTGCATAGGTAACTAACAGGCAAACATAACAGTAACCTTTATCGCTACACTGTTGTGTTAATATTTTGATAACACATGTTTTGATATATGTGATTTGGTTTGTTGTTGTTTGGTAAATAAAACATTGTTCAACCAACTTCACTAGATTATTAATTAAATTATAATTTGAATCTAAAACATATACTATAACACTAAATTTAATTAATAATCTAGTGAAGTTGGTTGAACAATGTTTTATTTACCAACAACAACAAACCAAATCACATAAATCAAAGCATGTGTTAATAAAATATATAAAACATTGTTCAACCAACTTCACTAGATTATTAATTAAATTATAATTTGAATCTAAAACATACACTATAACAATAAAGACAACCATCGAAGGAACAGGTACGTCAACTAGGAAACTTTAACTAAGCCCACTTTCAAAGTGCAGAAACAGATGTAAGGGTCGGTATAGTTTGCTGCCAGTACCCGAGCAACAGCCTGCCTTTGTTCAAAAAGACTTAACAGTCATGATACTAGAATATAACATTTTATCCGTGGCGAAGCACTGGTAGTACACAGCTAGTGGTTAAATATTCTTACATTTAAAAATCAAACATTATTATACAAAACAACCGCTGTCAATAATCTTGTTGAAGTAACTAACTAAAAAAAACTTAACCACGGTAAAATATGAAAGAAAATATAACATTATCTTCTGCACCTATGATTATATTTACCTGGAGTAGAGCATCAGCTATTAGTTGGACAGAGGACAAGGCTGGCAGTACTGTTGGGCTGAAAGTTGGATGCATTAGATGCCTTGAGAGTGGGTGAAGTCTTGTAGCATCCAGCCCAGGGAGAAAAATACAGGAAGCAGTTGATATCTGCAAAAAGCCAAAACATATCTACTAGCCATTGATGTACACATATTGAGAAGGAAGAGGTGGGTACAGACTTGTTAAAAGAACTGTTGCCCAAATTTTGGGGAACTTTTCAGTATGTCTAACTATTAGTAGATTGAAAGTTGGCCATTAAAAGGGATTAAATTTTAAACTTGAGATATTATTTCAAACTTTGACAGTAGTTTTGTGAGCAAGAAGATGACGATGCTTAAGAACTTTTCACCTTTACTTCAACTTTGGACTAAAAGAAACAAAGAAAATGAGAAAGCCTAAGTAATCAGCATAAGTTGACCAGTCACACACAAACAGTTTGGCTCACCTTAAGACCAAATCTTAGCATAGATTGTGAAATATCGTGAGCTTCTTGATTAAAACCATAGGTAATGGGTTCAGTCAGGTAAGCCAGTACAAGGGCGATATTGCAAACTAGCAGCTGCCATATTTGCCCTACCGTGACAAACCAAATTTTCCTGATGTACCTGTCACTAAGGACACCTGGTTTTGATGTTTGGGATGACATTGCTCTCTGATAATTGACATTCTACTGCATGCAACTATGATGATACTAAATTCGTGTTTTACCTTGACAACTGATACTTGAGGCTTAGTGTTGAAAGTTCGTTGAGGGAACATTCACTGAAACATAGTAGTTACTGCCCAGCATTTCTAACTCTGCCATGGTGTGGGGTAGGTAGTGGATTGTCTGTCGAAGTGAGGCTGCAGGTCCTTTACATACCAATATAAAATACTTCAATATAAAACAAATCATACAATATTTTGTAAAACAATACTTAACAATAAAGAAAGAGCTAGAATTGTCTCTTAATTTTACCTTTTATTCACGATTATACTAGTTTTCTAATAATAGATGGTAAAACTTAAAAAGGGGAACATGATTAATTTGTATAAACAAGCTGCTTAGTGCTTATTCTTTAGAACTTCATCTAATCTCTAAAGATTTTAACAAAACTGTCTTATTGGCAAATGAACACAGGAAATAACTGTTATTGCTCAGTCTTATTAAGGTCTGTTCAGCTATCAAGGCAAAAGTAAATGATTTACTAGTTAATGGACCTATACGTCTGAGTTTGGAGATTGGCTGACTGACAAGGAAAGTAGTTAACTGCTTGTTGTGGCCTGAGATAACTGTGAATAGCTGAGGGAGGAACTCGGTGGGAAGGGGCAGGGAGAGAGAGGATTCAGACTGCACCAGACACGCAGAGTAGCCTGCCTCCACGCGAGACTCGCACACATTCGCACCCCCGCCCAGCAAACACGCAAACAGCTTCAAGTCAGGCAGCAGCTGTCGAGACGCAGCGTCCAAGTTCATCAAATGTGTGCTTTTCTCCTCCTGACCAACACAAATGTCAGTATTTTTTTACTGTAGTCTAGTATAACTTAAAACAAATAGAAATAATGCCAAGTTGAAATATACAAATTAATTAATTTAACAATAAGTGTATGAAAAGAATAACTGGCATGTATTATTTTCACCTTTGATGAAGTCATTTCTGTATTATCAGACAGAGTAAAAGAAATTGTAAAAGGCAAATTTGTGCAGTTTTCCATTTTATTTGCCGGCTGGAGGCCATTTTGTGGCATTGACTGCCGTCTTGTTTAGTTCGTAATATAAATATTGCATCAGCCCCTTATCTCGTCCACTACTGGACATCGATGTTACCTACTACCTAGGACGTTATTCAAACTGCTGGCACTTAGTCTCGTCTCGATCTTAAAATCCTGAGATCTTGCACACCTCTATTGAATTTAAAACACTTCATTAAGCAAATACTAATTTAATATTGGTCAAAAATAAAATAACAAATTAGAATTTAGAAATAACATGATAATACGAAAATAAACACTGTACAAACCATAAAAGTGCAGTAGATGCCTGCAACAGGTCCGATCCTGACTGCATCTTGAATGAACTCTTCTGCACCTTGCAGTGTGTCCAGTCGCGAGTTGGTTGTAATGACGATGGTAGCTCGGTATTTGAGCACCAAGGTGTTGAACTTGCGTGACACGTTAGTGGTAAGGTTTTGCTTGAGTGAAGCAATCATTAGTCGCCGGGCTCCATTCTTCAGCAAATATTCAGCCAGTTCCAGCCACAAACATTGCTTTGTACCTGCAGTAATTGTAAAATTGACCCAACTTTTACTGACTTTTGTCCCTTGAAGAAAACCAAAGACAAGAAGTTCACTTTGCATTATTGCATACAAAAAACTGTGCATGCAATCTGCATCGTTCAATATATCACAAACAATATTTTATATAACCTCACATGTTATATAACTTCAATCAGGTATAAAATTATATAGATTAAAGAGGTATTGCAAGTAATGCTTGTTCATTAACCTTCCAGAGGGCATTTGTTTTCAAAATCTGAGAGGGCACACCCAGAGGTTACTTCCAGGTAGGTTAAAAACATAATGAAAATGGGAAAACCCAGAAACCAGTACCTAGACTGTACTGTGATCACCGCCCTAGTGCTTATGAATAAGGGGGGAAACAGGCATATCCTGTATGTAGTCATGTTTTTATTTTTGATTGATTCGTAAACTGTCGAATAAGCCTTATGTGACATCACGTTTCAATCAGTGCTCCAATTATTTGTTAGAAGTCAGTGCTCTAGGGTGCAATTCATTTGGAGCTGTTCCATGAGCATTAATAAGGGTGCTGTTCCATGAGCTATGTTTATTATACTAACCAGTATTTTAATTCAACATCTAATATTAGTTTGTAAATTGTTAGAATCATATTAATTTAACTTGATTGCCAAAAATGTACTCAAAAATCTTTTTGTATAAGAAACTTATATTTTAAGAAAAGTATCCTGTATTTGTGGAGTTTTAAGAGTTTAAGAGAATTTTTCAGTTTTCAACACTTGTCAATCTATATCCAAACAAACATTTTGAAGAACATTAGAAAAGGTTTTCCAACTACTAGAAAATAATAAAATAATATATTAGTTACCTAAAACGATGAACGTGTCTTCTGGATTACAATGAAAACCTATAGTTGCTCTCGATTTTCCATCTGAATTTACAAGGACAGTTTTTCAAAACAGCTGTTCTCTCTTAGATTCCTGTGAAGAAAATTATTGTTACAAGAAAGAGTAATCCACTTTTAAGGCCGTTTCACACAACAACCTAGCGTAAACTTACACTGCAAAGGTAAACAAAATATCCATGTTAGCTTGGCCCATGCTACCATTAAGCCTTTTCAATTATATGCACTGTATTATAGCCATTTGAAAAATCCGTTCTACTAACCCCAGTGGAAGCCCCAATGACCATTCGGCCAACAACTATGTAGAAAAATTGTTTATAGTCTCTAAACCGTCTCCATACTTAAATAATTGACATCCTGTAAAATACAGTACAAGAGACACTAAGAGAACATGTAGTTTGATAAATCCTGTTGCATTGCATGTTGGGACAGACACAGCGCCTGCGGCACCGATACGAAGGGATCATCCTCAGTTCTGTTCCTGTACTTGTCAAGTTATCAGATCAGTACATAAAAATACCTGCAAGTTTCTATTGTATGATTATTGATTATGTTAGTTGATCCCTATAGTAGTAGAAAGCTAAAGGCCCTGTTACCTAAAAGCCTCTTCCTTGTTCAGTAGGGGAAATGTTCTGTGCTTCAAAGGTTTTACAACTCCACTTTTGAGTCCTTTTTCAACTAACATTTTTAAATGTGTCTTGCAATCTGGCTCAGCATTGACAATGTTATCAAGTGATACTCCAAACAGTTGAGCAGAATTTAAAAATGGCTGCATACCTGAAACGATCATGAGAACAAAGTATGTAAGAGTGTTTATACTACTCTGAAGACAATTTTAACATTTGAGGAAAATCTGAAATAAATGATCAAGTAAAACTTGCCGTTTACAAACATTTGACGGAATCATCAAACTGCTAGGAACACAAAGATCAATATAGAGAAATGTACTGTATTGAACTTATCTCAGTCACATTCCATTACACGTTCTACTTTACATTTGTATTAACTATGCGTTAAAATTAGGTAAAGGTCGAGATTGAGTGGTAGATAGGACTTCGTAGTCCTAACTTTGCCTCTTTAAACAAAACTAACTTTACCTTTACAAGTTGAAATCTTCAGATACAAACCCGTGACCTCATGGTAAATAAACACATTTGTATAAAGTTTCAAAAAGTGCTCGAACATTTTCTGTACCTCGGTTGGTGGTCGTTTTATGGTCCTAGGTTTGGGTTTATGCTAATTATGGCTTGCATGGCTAATTTTGCCTAAGGAAACTCATAAGTAAAAGTAAAAAGCCAAAAATAATTAGTTACATACCAATCACTTCATTGTCTTCTGGTTTTGTATCCGAAAGATGAACCATCGTCCATAATGTGAAAGAGATTTAAACGAGGCATTCAACTGGTTCTTTGTCAGACAGTTCAAAACAACATGAACTCCGTTACCATTCTTCTTAGTCAAAGTCTTCACTTCATAGTCAAACCAGTTTTGTTGCAGTACAATCACTTGCAATGGTTTTATCTAAAAAAATTAGCATAATACAGTAGTTGGAAAATGGTCAAAATAGTACCTTGGCTCCCTCCTAACAAGCAAACTAGTAACTACCTGCTTCTGTACACCACTAAATTTCATGTAAAGTAAACCATATAATTTATACAGGTGTCCCATATTAAAGTGCCAGACTCTCTGAAAAAATTATATGGGTCAAAATAAAGAGAAAGAATAAAAACTTTTTCAAAAATGCTTGATTAACCAGATATTTGCCATTTTATATTTGTCACTAATTATTTATTATCTCCCACACCACTTATCAGATTTCTGTTACCAAGCCTGTTACCTTTATTCCTACAAGGGTTTTCAACTTTTCGAACACTGATGTACACTTGCAAAGATTCCTGAATATTGCTTTACAGCTTCAATGGATTCTAATGTAGTTTGTTTTACTCCAGCGATGATTTCAGCATTACTCGCACAATGATTTTAGGTTTCATTTTTTTACTTTTCCTAAGTACCTCGGGATTTTCTACTGTTGTAGATTTTTTTTGTATCTACTGTATTACTAGTACTGTTACTAGTATTATGTAGTATTACGTGAATTAATAAAATAAAGAAATCACACCTTGAGTTTGATTTAAAAGTATGTAAAATGTATACTAACTTGTGGGAACAAACTAAGCAGTTCTTCCTTTTGTACATCTGAAGTGACTGTAACGTACAGGTTGGCACCTGTGTCCAGGGCGACAGCGATGGCAGCTTGTCCAATGGGAGACATTCCAGCATGAATCAACACTCTCCTTTCATCAACTTTGCTCTCAGAATTAAACTGTAGTATGCCTGGGAAATACGGTAAACATATATATTTTGAATTCCGTGTTACAATAAGTTTTTGACAAAACATTGTGAATTTTATTTTGTTATCAAACATTGTCAAACATAACAAAGAAAAAAACACTAATGCCTTTAATATTGACATGACCTTAAATTTCAGATAGCATCTAACCTGGTGCCGGGTTGCCAGTCGTTGGGCTGCCAATGCACACTCTATTGAGTCCAATAGACGGTTTACACACTTTTAGGAAATACTCTTACTCCTACAAATCTTTAAGGTCAGATGCAGCTCATTCCACTTACCCTGATGGTTTTGTTGCCGCAGACGCGCTACTGCTCTTGAAAATCTATATCGAGTGATGAGTATGATGAAATAGTAACCTTTAGTAGATCAAAATAAGTGAAGATCACAACATACGTAATATCTCCAAATCACTTCTTTTAAGTAGTAATGTCTAAATAATGGTAATGTGAATTAATTATTTTATTAAAAACTAAACTTACCAAAGAAAATGTGAAAGGTACAGTAACTGCATCCTCCATACTCCAATGTTGAGGTATACTCCAAGTTAAAATTTGGTCAGGAACCATTTTTTGGCTTTTAGAGACAAATGTTGCTATACCCATTACTTTTTCTCCATTCTTTCTGACTCCACTAAAGTCCAGATACTTCATATTGACCTAAAAGTTAATTTTTATGATTTATTCTACATGTTCAGGAAAAGTAATACAGTGACAGTGAGTAATTAAACTGTAGGTAAATGAATAAATAAATAAGTTTATTTTAACAAATAAGAATCTTCAAAATTGTTTATTCACGGTAATGCATCATTTACAAAGTTGATACAGACAAAATATCATAAATCATTTATTAAAAATGGAAAATATAAGTGCATGCTTAATACACACATATAAAGATAAAGGCATACACACATTCTACACTCATAAAGTAGGCCTACATTAGAAAACTTGTTGTCAGTGATACAGAATTAGTTTCAACAAAACTGTACAAATTTGCCACTATTATTGAGGTGCTAAATAAGGTGCTCCCTGAATCATGCTTTATATGGTTTAAGAAAAATAATGTTTAATGTTTCACAATAAACAACAATTTAAAAAATATATACATATATTTAAGAACAAAATATTAGTAATTTTACTATGTTTTTATCTGTTTTCAAGTAAATGCCTTTTGGACTCTCATTGGGATGGTAGTTGGTTGAGTACAAGTGGTAATACCACTATATTATACAGAGACTCAAAAGTCTTTAAAATTTGTATCTAAACGAGAGAGCATTATTGCAAGGAAAAGTATCATATCAAATAATCAATCTTATGTCCAAGCCAATTCTACAAATTTACAATAGAAGATTGTAATCTTTAAGTACCTATTGTAAATCTCTCTTCCACAGCTCACAAAAAATCACCCCACGGTATTGTGCTATTCATTACTTATTAGATACCATCTTTATACTTGACTTACTGTACTTAACGACTAAAAATTACTTTGTCAGCATATGTATTATAAAAAATGACAATAAAGAATTATTTATATTAGTGTATATTTTTAGCTTCTTCCTTGGCACTAAAATTGCTTTAATAATCCGTGTATTCCTTTTTGACGTGGAGGAAACCTTTAAGGGTTTAAGAGGGCAGGAATATTAAGATGACCAATAAAGAATTGAATTATTATTGAATTGGGTCTATTATTTACCTGATCAGCTGGAGCTGGATCATCAAGTGTGAAAGTTCTTGTGTTTAATGATAAGTGGCTGATTTCAAAGGCCTTGACAGAACTGAAATCATAGAATATTTTAATAAAAATTAATGAGTATAGTAAGATCTTTATGAACCCTGAGTGGTGCATACACATTTGCAAAGCAAAATGCATGTACAAGAAATCAAGTTTATTCAAAAAATAAAGATTAACCAAACTCACGGCTAGTTTGTGTTTTATGTTTAGATAATCTAAACCAATTTAAAATAAAAATAACACATACCAAGTGACAATACAGTTTACTTTAAAAAGTTGAGCTACCTGATTAGCATGTTACTTCTGCTACAGTCACTAAGAAAGGAGGAAGATTGATGCCTCGGTAGGAGCCCCACTTGTTTCCTTTCAGCACATTCACTGTCAGACCCAGAGACATCTGCTGTTGGAACAGAGGAGAGTTCAGAGAACGGTGGTGCTAGCTTGTCCAGGAACACACATCTGAAGCATTGGTTATTGGTTTATTAAGAACTATTATTATTTATATGTTACTAGTAGAGTCCCGCTATCGAACTAATTGGGACGAACCCTGTTGGATTACCAAAAAGGATCAAGCGGATTTTGGCATATATTGATGAATTTATCGTATATTGACCTTATAAGGTCATATATTGAGTTTGAGCGACTAATATTTTATATTTAAATCTAAGAAACTGTGTATTTGAATGCTGTAGTACACTGGAATACACACAGTCGGCGAACGCGTCGCAGATATGACGATGATGTGGTGGCAGGGTGTGTACTGTACTTCTGGTGAAGATAAGATAAGGAACTAGTGGCGAGCAGTTCCAAGTAAACAACCCTCTCCCCTAAATCTGTGCTGAGTGCATTTTCAATGGAGGCCGGGAGCCACTATCAGGTTGGCCGATCAGACAGAACCAAACATCCATTTTGTACATGTACTAGATCAAATTCTAGATTGTTATTGTACTAAAACCTTTGCAATTTACTGTAATTCCAAACTAGTACCGGTACAAAAACCTTATTTATCAAATGAAATTAATCATTGAGTAAATGGAGATGAGGTGAGGAAATAACAAACACACACTACACTCTCCTCAAAGATCGATCACAAGCATACAGAGAAAATGCTGTGATTGGCTATGTAATCCGCCCTATTTGGTTGCCTAGCAACAGCTAATGGCGTAGTAGGCAGCAGATAAAGGGCTGTCCCTCACTGACAACCTGGCACCTGCCTTCCCCTCCCTCTTTACACTGCAGCTGCTCTCTTCCCCTCTCTGCTTTCCTTCTGTTCCCTTGTAATTAGATTTCCATTTGAAATAAGTTCTATTGGTTTTTAATACTTTGAGGTTTATTAAAATTTATAATTTTCCAAGCAGTTTTGATAGGTTAGTCGAATTTTGTATTAATTGATTTACTTCGTATGATTTAGCAGCTTTATTACCTTTCTATAAACAGATTTGTATTTTTTGTAGTATCGATTAAAACTTTCGTTGATAGAATTTGAGAAAAGCTTTGCGTAAATTTTTATGTTTTTTCTGGACACTAAAATTTCTTTTGTAATCCAAGAAATATTCTTCTTTTTTAATACTTGCTTGCACAACTTTAAAGGACAACTATTTTCAAAATGATAAATAAATGTATTTAAATAGTGAGAAAAAGCTTCATCACAGTTTTTATTATCATTTAAAACATTGTCCCAGGATTCATTTTGTAGTTGAGATTTTAGAAGTTTCACGTTTTCAGGATAAATTTTACGTCTTAGTATACTTTTAGTAGGTAATAATCTCTTTGCTGTATCAGATTTACTGGAAACTAACTGACCATAGTGATCTGATAAAGCAGTCTCCATGACAGTTATCTCAATTTGAGATGTTTCAAAGTTTGTTATAACATTGTCCAAGCAGGACTTGCCACGGTTTGTAACTCTTGTGGGTGAATTTACTGACCAAACTAGGTTAAATGTTAGGAGAATATCTTTAAATCTTTTAACATTGGGGTTGTTAATTTTTAAAACATCAATGTTAAAATCACCAATTATGATATATTTAAGTTTTTTTCTATTTAATAAAACTAATAAATCTTCAAAAATTTCAAAAAAAATCTCCATATTACCGGTAGAAGATCTATAAATGCCAATTAAAGATTTATGTTTATATTTTTTGCAATTGAAATTTATACTTGCGATTTCACAGTGCTTTTCAGTTGATAAATTGGTTTCAAAATGTTCAACATTTATTGTTGGTTTGTGGAAAATTGCTACTCCACCTGACCGGAAGGTTTCCCTGCAATATATATCGCCTATTGTATAATTTTGCAAATTAAAATGCTGTTTTGTAATGCAATTGTATCCATGCTCTGTGAATACTAAGAAATCTGGTTCTAATTCCATACTAACTATTTCCAGTTGGTCTAATTTGTTCCTAGCACTCTGGACATTTTGATGTAATATTTTTAAATCACAGTTAAATTTAGATGCTTTTGAATTTAACATCAACTACACAACAACCTCAAGCAATTTCAACAAGAATAAATCAAGAACTACTGCGACCTCAAGAAGGATTTTGACTCATCTTAAGTGACCCTGGATTGTGATACTGTTCAACATTCCTTACCAGAAGAGAATTTCAAAACCTAATCGTGACTTACCAAACAGGACCGTCAAATGTAACACTTACATAACAATAACGATAACATTAAAGAAGAAACAAAATTCATACTGTGGGCAACTCTTTGATTTATTTTTAAAAAGCTATCCAAGATCTTAACATATGTGACATATTCTGCCAATATTGTTAACAAGTGTAACTCTTAAAACGACACTGCACTACGTTAAGGAGAAAACCATTAGTTTCATACCAAATTAAAGCTTCATTCATTGAGTCTTGAGCTAATTGTTAAAGTTGGTTACAATTTAACAAGACCTGGACTGGTATTCAGAAAAGTTGTATCATCTGCATACAGGTAGGCTTTACTAGGTATACATTCTTGGAGGTCATTAATGAAAATTAAAATAATGCACACATAAAGCAGATCCAAACTAGATACAACACTAATAACAGCAAGCAAAAACATTACAATATAACTAATATACTACAACAATTAACTTAACATTACTTCTAAAGGTTCAATCTTAGTACTTGTAGTGTTGTGTTTCCCACCTGAGTTGATGTGCGTAGGTCTCGAGAGCCAGGGTTTTGAGAGCCTGTCTCTGCTGCCATTGCCGGCTGACAACAACTACAGACTGACCGGCATTGCGATTCATGAACTGTCTGAGTCCCACCATCCAATCCAGCTCAAACACTCGCAGACCACTGTAATCTGCAGTCTGAAAACAATCAAACTCCTGGTCACTAACTTAATTTGGTCCTGTTTTAGGAAACTGTTCACGGTTTGAACAGAACAAGCTTCCAGTTCTTGTTTTAGTAAAAGGTAAAGTAAAGTTTGTCTTGTTTAAAAGGCTAAGTTAGGACTACAAAGTCCTCTCTACCACTCAACCTTGACCTTGTTTTAGTCATTGAAGAGTAAAGTAAATAGATATGTTTTGACTTTTGAGATAAATTTAGAAATTAGTTTAAAATTTACCAAACAGCTCATATCCTTTGGAACATTGCTCTACAAAATAGTACCATATACTATTTTATAGGGTAAAATATAAAAATTAAAGAAATTACAAGAATATCCTTAAAATATTCCGTGTCATCCTCAGAAACCATTTACAAACAAGAGTGAAATCTAAATTTATACAAAGGTTATAATGTTTAGCTAATTTCCTAATGGATATGTAAACTTGAAATAATAACATCCTAACACAAAACTGGGCATTCAACTTACTAAACTATGCAGAAGCTAAACTGTACACATTTGCACTACAGAATCGAAACTGACACATGAGACCTCAAGGCTTTAACCTCATGGTGTGCATGCCCTTTGGAGCCTTTAATGGTAAAATGCAAAGTGTTTTGATATCTACGTGACAAAAGACAATTGGTAAAATAATACCAATATTTAATTTAGCGTTATAAAACCTGTTTATTTTATAAGTTATAAAGACATTACCTTCTTAAAAAGTATCAAAATGCCTTGGTTGAAGTGGTGGAATAAAACTGTTTGCATGTTTTTCCCATCTATTTGAGTATTGTGGGGTAATAATGTCAGATAAAAGACATGTTTCTGGTCCAACTCAGATTTAACAAGGGATTCCAGCTGAAGGTATTCTCCCAGTATGAGATGGGTCTTCTCTCCAGCACTACTCAAATACTGTTTTATCTTCTGAACATCTTTTACTGCCCAATTTATCTGTAACAAAAGTCAAACAAAAGTGACCTATGGAACGATTATAACACTGCAGAGCCAGGAACCGATAGAGTTCCTTTACACAAGGACGTAGTGACTAACATCCAAGATAGAAACGCTGTTTCTGAAAGTTCTCACTTAAAATATAAAATTTGTATTGTATTGTTTGATTTACATCTTCATAAATTAAACTCCTATAAGAAGCTGTTTCTTTATGATAAAAGTAAAATAGTTCACCATAGAACCAAATAAAATCAGTCAAATGTTTCAATTATCTGGAAAAGTCTGTGTACATTAATGCCTTACCAGAGTTTTCTGTTTGTTATTTCATTGTAATTGCTTAATATGGTTTACTTTAAAAATGTAATTATTTGAAATCATCATTAATATATCTAAGGCTTCCGGATTACACCAGCGTCACAGTTGAAATACAAATACTGCTTAACGTTTCAACCTCGCTGTGGAGAGTCATCCTCAGTAGCTGGTTGACTGGCTGAGACTGGATTGGCCGGCTATGTCGTCTTCTTATATACCCAAATTGCATTGATAAAAAGGTACTATTATGATCACTTCTTTTTGCTGATAAAAACTGTTTGAAAATTGACAATTTTTCAAAAAAAGTGGCAGTTTTTAGAAGTTTGGTACAGTAGTCTTGTAGCATTAAGCTTTAACTACAAAAATCTGAATAGATAACTTTTTTCCAAAATTTGAAATTGAAAGATGAAATCTATGTAGATCTGACAAACAATACAAAGGGTGGACTAATAAAATGATATGATTTAAAAATGCTATGAATAGATTATGTTTAATATTAGACAGCTAAATACTGCATAGAACAATAGGGCATTTTATGACATTTTACTTAAAAAAGTCATTTTTTGAAAACAACATCCTTTTGGTGGCAACCTTGAACAAGCTGATACTCCTTTATTCACTTGAAAAGCATTCAAATACTTTGTCTAATACTTGTGGTATCACCCGGATTTCTTTTGGTACTCTCTGTTTTAGTTCATGTAAATTACATATACATATACTCTGTATTCATTTTGACTCATTACTATTATATAAGAGTATGTTAAAAAAGAAACTGTCTGTCTATTACCTAGTGAAGTTTTGTAAATCTTAGTTTTAAGAACGTCCCAAAGGAAAAATTCACATTTCCAAGACGAGCGGCATTCCTTTGGGATCTAAAACTCTTTGAATTTTACAAAAGAATTACCGTTATCAAAATAGACTACAACAACAAAAGCACAAACCATTAACGCCAAAATACACAGTACAAGCACTACAATATGATGCAATACTACCACTAGTATAGAGTTAAGTGGCATTGATTAATTATTAGTGAATTTCCTTTGAGAAAATTAAATGTTAATGCCATCAGCATGGTAAGACCCAGGCTCGGAACCAAGAAATGAGCACCGATCCTGATCCCCAGAATACGTTTTGAGCGACTTTACACTAATAACTTACATTTTTATTAATTTACCTTTTACCTTTACATTATTATTTTTATTACAATAGTTTTGAAATGATTTAGACTTACCGATATATTGGTCAAAGACCTAAATGTGTCTTGCAGGCGTTTGCTGATTGTGAAAGGCTTATTATGTTCATTTTGAACTTCAAGACAAGTGAATTGAGCTGTTTTGTTTGACCAACAATTCAGTCCCTCCTCTGCAACTAGCTGAGCACTCACACTGACAAACTCTTCGAACTGGAGTCAGAGAAACAAGATAATAATAATAATTTATTAGTCATTATTGAAAGCTAATTGGCAGCACAACTTCTATTTGAATAAAAATAAAACTATTTTTAATTTTAAGTTATATTTCTGTCTCTGACAGGAACCCTCTTCATGCAGATTATAATAACATTACAAACGGTTTTTGCATTGACTAAGTATATATTAAAAAAGATAACAGTTTAACACCCTTAGTTACAGCAAAATGTAAACAAATTTTAAAGTAAAATAAATGTATGCCGTTGATTAATTATCTTGATCCATAAACTCACCTGAACCATTGACTTTCCATCTTACCGTAAATTAAATAGGATTTTAATTTGTTTTTGAAACTTTTTGAGCCCGAATTTGGTTAGAAATAATCTACCATATATGGCTATGCACATTGACTCACTTGGGGTTATTAGAGTTATATAAAGTTTAAAGAAAATAAACATAGCACCCAGTTTCATAGATGTAAGTTCACGAATGGTTTCAGCTATTAAGCCATCTTCTCAGAAAGTACAAAAACCTTTTCTAAAATTGTCTAAAACAAAAGGATAAACAATGAGTTCAATTCCCGAAACCGGTGACAAATTTTAAGAAATTTTTTTATATATCATACTAGCTGTGAACGCGTGCTTCACCAAGGATAAAATATGTTAGGGTATCATGAGTGTGTTGTTAACACTATCCCAGTATTCATTATAAAATAACAATAAAATGTGCACAGTTTCAACGTTTAATGTTGTTTTATTGTTTTGTTCCCAACAAAGTATTGATCCTGTGATACACCTATCCCTGTACTTTGATAATGGGCATAAAGTTTCTTATCATCACCTCTCTACTTCTGAACATGTGATTTGGAAACATCCATTATACTTTCTTGTATTAGTCAAGAGTATTGTTCTGACTGCGGATATTGATAGGCAAGAAGCTATGTAAAGGTTCAGGGTATTTTCGTATGGAAAGGAGACTGACTTTACCAATAACTACAACATATAATGGAAGGCTCGCCTTTCCACTTCTTAGCTTTGCAAAACTTACAAATATTAGCCATTGGCCCAATTAAACAGAAAAGGTTTAGGAACCTTACCGATGCAATATTTTCAGCATAAGGCACAAACTTGACTGACTTCCAAAGCAAGGAAGGGCTGGTAGTGACATTCATTAGTTGTGAGGTGACAGTGACACCCTCTAGACGAAGTCCTTCACAGTACAACCAATTGATTTTGGAGTTGTACCACACCTCAACCTCAGCATCTACACAAAGAAGCCTTTACAATACTTCACTTTACTGAGAGGGAAAATTCTTTAAAAACTACTTAAAACAACAAAAACTAAATCCTTTGAAGAAAACATTACAACCCTATAACATAGTCCCATAGAGTATTTTGAAGAAAAATTTGTCATAGAAAATGTTTATGTGAAAAGTGGCGTTTCAATCCGAGAAGTTGAAGGTCGTCCGGGATGAGGCTTGTTCTAAATACACATGTAGCGCAATCTTGAATTCGAAAACACTCGTACACACTGGTTTTGCTCAAAACATCATCTTTGTAAGCTTTTTTAATCATTGCAACTGTTTCGACGTGTTCTTACCAAGGAGTAAGCAAAACTTCACTGCTTGTTGTTTTAAGCCTGTTGTTCAAGCTTTTTCATTAAATGACACCATCAAAACATGATGAAGCAGAACAAAAACAACTTTTAGAAAAACCTGTTGCAACTCCTCTTCACGATTTATTAGACTGACTATACTGAGTACACTGAACTCAGGAAGAGTTACGCTTTCATCCCCTAACGGCTGCAATGCAAACTATACGCTTCCCACCCCGCCACCGACTGATTTCGATACTTTTGGGTATGCACTTGTATCCCGTACTTTGCTGGTGTTGTAATAAAGAAATAGGTAATTGTTCATGTAGCTAACAGAACGTACTGCAAAATTTGAACTGTTTGACGGAGATAATTACCTAATTTTAGTCACATGACTTAGAAAGGCTGAAACAACAAAGGCTATGTGGTGATGTTTAAGATGGCTAGAAGTTTATCAATAATTTAAGTTAAATACTGAAAAATAACCAAATACTGCACCTTTTTGGAGGGAAATAAAATATGGAGTATCAATAACCAGTCTTTGAAAGCTGTTGATATTGACAATTTGCTGTTTGTTGCTTACATTTGCAAAAACAATTAGTTTAAACAATACTTCTAGGAATGGTACCAAATCTCCTGACCATGATACAGTAGCTTTGAAATCTGAAAGAATACATAATTTAATTACCAGACAGATTTTATTCTAACTTTGTAAGTAGGTACAAATAACAATTACTCTTTCATTAATATAACATAGTTAAATTATTCTGAAACAGTTTTATTAACAAAAGTTGTTGTTTGTAGTTATATGTGCTATTGTTTCAGTATTTTGGATCTTTAATATTCAATTCTACTAATTAATGAATATATATAACAAAACACCCTGGTATAAAACAGAAAACACACATTCTATCCACCTGTCTGTGCAAAATTTAACAAACATTGAATTCACTGATACAGAAATCACACTTCTAAACAAGTCACTTAAATTCAATATCGTAAAAGCTTGGACAATAACATAAAAGCTGAAATGTTTAACATTGAAAAAGAAAACCGTAAACAAGACGAAGATGAACAAGGTTAACTAAGATTCAACTTCGTCCATGAACTTATGAAAACTCAGGTTAAGGGCCCCATACACTTCAGTCTCGGAATGAATCAGAGTTTTTTTGTATTTATGTTCACGGGTCTGGCCTGTGACTATTTCATTCACCCGTTGCAAAAAAGTTGGAAAGATGAGTTTATCAAAGCAAACAGCGGCAGTTATAGTTGCTTATTGCGGTCTACTATTGCACTTCTCTGTTTATGATTAAGTCTCACCTTTATCTTTTACATGTACAACTTTGACAAGCTGGAAGCTTGGACCAAGTTGATGGTGATGTTGACCCATAACACTGTACAGCTCTGCCTGAGAGATTTTCATGCCAAAGTGTCCGTTAGAGGCGAGCTTGTCCACAACAATCTTCGGTCGTTCCACTGCTGAGAGAATTCCAGTCACTTGACAGGAGAGCTCCTCACTGTGCAAACATGCTTCAAACTTGCCTGTTCCTTGCAACAGCGATATCAAAAGTGCTTGCTCTGAAATTAGAGGAAAACAAGATTATGACTTCCAAAAGTAAACTGGGACAACTTTTTTGTTTGATTATTTTTACTTCTAAAAGGATGCGTACTAAATTGAAAACTGTAAATTTTTGTTTAAAACCAATAAAACTAATTTAGCTTGAAAAGTTTATTTATAATAACTTTTTCAAATGGTCAGTTAAAATTAAAAACATAACAAATAAGATGAAAAAAGGTTTTTATCCTGAAAACTTTAGTTTGATTTTTCCTAGCTCACTGCAATCTATTAGTACACATATAGGTGTATTCAAGGTCAACAGACTAATGTTCGGCATTAAAACTGCCCCAAGCATATGCAGTGATTCATGGATTTAGTTCTAACTGTTCAGAGGATCAGAGGACCGTACCAGCCATTGCACATCACCTCTGAAAGAAACCACATGTCCGGGGAATGTTTTTCTCAGAAAACTTATATTGATTCTCTGTCATTTGGGTGAGGGAAGCCAAATGAGTGAATTTTAACACTTGACTATGATAAACAATAATTTTGGCTTTATCTGCTTGTCTGAAAGTTAAGAAGTAGCCGTAAAAATAAGATGTATGCATATGTAATACTTATTCTACATGACAAATTTTGTTACTTACAAGTATTTGTGACAGTGGAATAGCTACGTCACCAGCAACTTTATTCTGCGACCACAGTTTGTACTCTTCACAGCTGTCATCAAACTCTAAATGCATTTCAGATTTTTCTGAAGTCATCTAAAACAGTCATACATTAAACATTTGCAAATCCCTCCCTAGAGAATAGTAGCCTCAGGCATTTATGTTTTGAGGAAATTGTCCAAATATTCCCCACTCAGGTACTGATGACGGCTTATTATGGATCTAATTACCCACACCTGGCCTACGGACTAACGCTGGGAGGCTGCTAAGCACAAACTTTTCCAGAGTGTTCATTCTTCAAAACAAGCAGTGCCAACAATCGCAAAACTGCAATGGAGAGAGTCGTGCAGACCAGCATTCAAAAGATTAAAACTGTTGACTTTACCCTGTCTCTACATTTTAGAAACGTGTCTTTTTTCAAATGTGCAACCTTGTAAGAGGAATTGATATACACTCTACGAAACCAGAGGCAGGGAGAACTATCAAACTGGAGACACGTTTGCCCTCACAGGCAGGAGTTCAGTTTGTCAATATACTCCAAATTCAATCAAAAGTGCTACAGAGCCAAAGGCTTTCAAAGCTTGTCTAAAACAGTTTTGTCGCAGAAGCATTTTACAGTTCAAACGAGTTTTGGCACACAATTGGGATATTGGAGAATCAGACTAACAGGGTAGGACTGGAAAAATTCGAGTAAATGGGAATAGTAACAATGTAAGTTATGTATGTTTGAAAGGGATCTAGATGTGGATGAATGCAAAATTTTATATCAAATAGTAGACGATTGAGATACATGCTTGTAAACATGTCAATTCAATAAAATATTCAAAAAAAAAGACATAATCATAACACTCAAGTAAACAGACAAGTAGAACGGCCCAACTTAGAATTGTATACCAAAACACAACCTACGTAGGAACTAAATTGCTCTATCACCTTCCCAGAAAAGTTTTAATTGAAGAAAATCCAATAAAATTAAAAACAGATTTTAAAAAATGTTTTTGTTAAACTAGCTTCTCTTATAGACAAATTTTGGGAAAATTCAATTAACTGGGGTATAAGTATTTTTGTGATAAATACTTAATAGTTTTATAATGTTTTAACTGTTTAATAAGTTATATAAGTTTAAAAATTTGTGTTTTTGGAGTTCTGTAGTGTTTTTTATGTTAATTGTTGTACCCATGATTTTTTGTGTTAAATAGAATGTTTTTAAATAAATAAATCAACTAAATAAGTTTTTTTACATAATATAATTATATATAAGTAAAACAAAAGTCATGAGTTTGTTTTTTGTGTTATGATGATTATATTGTACAGTGGTATTGTTTTGTTATATTAGTGATTTAATTGTTGTTTGATTTACTTTTTAAACATTAAATCATACAAGTAAAATAAGGTAAAGAAACTTTGAATTTGTATCAATATTGATCTGACTGTTGAGATAATTTATACAATTTTGTTTAATTTTACTGTTTATTACTTAAGACACTATTCATTGCGCAATATGTACATTTATTGAATAAAGGATGTTTTGCATTTGAACTGTCATCAAACTCTAAATGCATTTCAGATGTTTCTAAAACAGTCATACATTAAACATTCGGATAAAAAACTATTTAATGCATCAACTTGGGTGTTTATCTGCCTTACTTGCTCTGCTAAGATTATAGGTGTCACCTTGTACAAATAAATATCATTAAAGTAATCTGATAATAAACTATGAATCAATATTATAAGGTAATCAAAGGTACAAACCATATGTATAATGTTTCGGAATTCAGCAAACCAAGTGTCAGTGTGATCCCAAGTGACTAGGGGGGCAAGAGAAGGTGTTCCTCTGGACACAGGGTACTCAACTTTAGGGTAAAGAGCATTCACATCTAGATCTACCTTGTTTAAATAAAGTCTGAAACAAAGTAACAAAATAATTTAAAAACAATATCTCTTCAAATTGACAGTTGTAAGACAGAACAGAACTAGAACAGTTTTTAGAAAACAGATTCACATTTCCAATTGATTAAATTGTAATTTTCATTTCAATAAACTAGAATGAAGGTTCAACCACTAAAAATTAAGCTGAATATTTCATCAAGTATATATCATATCCCTCTTCAGTTGTATATCAAAGCAAACTAAGAAGAAAATAAGGTATAAATATTTACATTAAAAATAAATGGTTAAGGTAAATTATGTTTTGATGTTGAACAAAACACACGATATTTTCAGAAGTTTTGATTACACTTTACATGCATGTCTAACCTCTCAAGTTTATAATTTAGAATACTTTTAATAAGGCTAATTTCAGACCTGTAAATAAACATTCTTTTAATCTGAACAAAAGTGAATGTTGTATCTGAAGGATTGTAATGTATTATACAATAGAGAACCACATGTGTGAATTCGAATAGTCCAAAACTTGGTTAATCCAAATAGGATTAACAGGTTGTATAAAACCTTTTTATTTTAACTTTTTATGTAAGTTTCGAACTACAAAATTGCATCTGTGTTGGGAGAAATAAAAAATTATTGAACATAAAATTAAATAAAAGTACTTAAATAAAACACAGAAGCAGTTCTTACATTGATCACCCAAATACTGAATCCGTAATTTTGTTTTCCAAAATTTAGTAAACGATAATTATGATTAATTTATTTATTTTGTTTCTTTGTTTATATGGTAATACACCGTTTTAATATGTAATACAAAATACTCAGACAGAACTAGGAAAATACAGTGCATACATGCGTAAATGGAAAGGCAACAGTATAAAGAACTAAAACAAAAAGACATTGCACTAAATATCATGCACAAAGGCTATAGACATTGCACTAAATATCATGCACAAAGGCTATTGAATAAATAATTGACAGTAAGTTGTACATAAAAGCCTAATGGCAGAGTGAGACAATATATGATTAAATACTTTTCTTACATTTAAATTGCAATGAACTTTTCATTGACAAACATAGACAAATTTACACCAACACTTTTACTGTGTGGCCCTTTAAAGGCACCACCAAAAACTGGAACTCGCCTGCAGGAAATACCACTAATCACACTCAAAATTGAATTTGCTCCGACACCCAGGAAAACGAAGCTCTCTTTAATTGTTGAAAAGAGGATCCAAAGAAATCAACTGCAACAGCGTTTCCAAGGCTAAGCATACGAGGGACAGGGCTGTGGCAGGCATAGTTGGTCGGTTGGTGATGCTTGGCAAAAGTCTGGTGCAGCCGAGTTCTAGCAGGGTCAAAGGTCGATGAGCTCTAGAAGTTCAGGGCAGTCCACCAGGCTATTGACAACTTTGTATAGGAACAACAAATCCAAGACCATTCTTGTGTTACAGTGGCCGATCTGATGGGGACACCAAACAGTTGAGGCGTATTTGAGCACTGGACGAACTAACACCTCATAAAGGGTCTTTACAGAAGAAGGAGACAATGAGCACTTGGAGGAGCGAGCAATGAGTCCTAGTAAAGGATTGGAGCTTATCTTGGCTATGTGAAGACCCGGATCCAAGCTGGGCAACATGAAAACACCGAGGTCCTTGACCTCATGACTTGTACCCTCACCAGGACACTTTCTCAAGGTAGTAGGCATAGGTCGACACATTTTTGATCCTACTGAATGTCATCACCTGGCACTAGTCAGCATTGAGCTGCATGGCATTGTCAGCGCACCATATCACAATGCTAACCAGATCATTTTGGAGTTCCACGTGATGGTTTACAGAAGATATCCTCTAAAAGTAAAAATCTTAACAATGTCAAGAGGCAAAGAGAAGAAATTTACAAGCCAGAGATTTACCAATGTCATTTATAAAATATGGCAAAGAGAAATGGGCCCAGGGAGACCTAAGGAACTCCAGATGTTACTCACACCACGGTTGGATGACAATCGGCCTGTAATTTTTTGCATTGGACGAATCACCAGACTTGAAAAATCATCAATAGGTGAAGATAAAGCAATTACAACAAGTTAAACTCCACAAGAAATCAACAGTAATCATGTTGAAGATACAATGAATAAACAAGTTTTACTTAGAGTCTGTCAGTTATATTGTATGGCACAACGTTTCAAATCGACACGCACTGCTAGACTATGGCTCTACAGTATCTCTTCTTGATTCAACGACAGCAGAAAAACTTAGACTTGAAGGTGAAACTGACCCACTCACCACATGCTGGTCAAACACGACTCCCCATTTTGACTCCACGTCAAGACAAGTTAAAGTCCAGATAAAAGGCCTCTTTGAAGACCAAGTGTGTTCTCCCTGAACATTGTAAGAACTCAGTCTCAATTGGATTTGCCAAGACAAACCATCAATAATGTTAATCTCAAAAAAGATGGTCCCACCTGAGTTCATTAGCAGCTACTTTGAGACACTCAGAAAATAAGGAATTGAACTCAATTGCTGTGTTGATGCTAGTGAAGAATCCTACTCTGAAGTTGCTTATTTACAACCAGAGAACTTTGAACACTCTTACAAGGCAGCTTGTTTTTTGCAATAGCTAAGGTGACTGCACTAAAACCGACCACCATTCCACGTACCTGAGCTGCAAGCAGCAGTCCTTGGTGGCCGACTGGCTAAGAGTATTGAACATGACTTAGAGATCAGTATATATAGAAGTCTTCTGGTCAGATTCAGTAACTGTTTTACACTGGATCAAATCTGACCCAAGAACATTCAAACAGTTTGAAGCAAACCGTGTTGGTGAAGTCCAAGAATCAACAAAAACAGATGAGTGGAGATGGGTGCCTTCAAAACAGAACCCGGCTGGATATTACTACTAGAAGTAGCAAGACATTTACACCACAGACACAAGAGTTTTGGGTGGATGGACCAAATTTTTAGAACAAGAAGAAAGTCACTGGCCAGAACAACCTGCAAATTTAAATGTTCTAAATAACAGAGAGAAGAAACTTAAGTTTGTGTGACTGCACGAAGAAGAATCAGTACAACTAGTCAACATAGAAAAATTTTCCTCATGGGAAAAACTGATCCGAGTGATAACATGGGTTTTAAAATACCACAATAAATTGAGATCTCGTGCTAAGAATATGACCAAGAAAAAACTTCAAGTTAAAAATCTATCAGCGATAGATTATAAAACTAGAACTAGAAAATTAGAATATCTCAAGGTAATAGTTTCAAATAAGAAAAATCTCTACTAAGAAACAAAAAACCTTTACCGAAATCGAGCAGAATATTTTCATTGCTTTCATGAAAATGTGGTCTACTAAAACCACTATTTACACTAAATACACTGTTTTTATTGGGGTTGGGCGAGAAGAATGGGTGGTAGATCAACCGTCATACCGCCTCTTCCTGCACGCGTGACCTGGGATGCCACTGTGTTGTTAAATAATTTGTTAGTTCAAATTGTTTTGGCTAAAAAAATGTGAAATCCAAGCAGGTTTGTATTGGTTAATAAATTGATCTAATAACCCAATACTCTATTGCAGTAAAACAATAAAATACTGTATACATGTTATAGGCCTACCATGAATTTTTAAACTGTTCAAAGGAGAAGTTTTATAAGAGTTGTCAAACTTTAGGGGTTCTAATTGTAATTTTAGTGAAAGGGCTGTAGATGTGTAGCCCAGCTTACAGTGGGGGAATTATGCTTTATCATGTCTGAGTTAAAACGTCCACAGTAAACTAGGCGTTTTATATGAACACTAAAATGATTAAAAAAAAACTGTATTTTCAATTTTAAAGTGTGTAAACTTACTTTCCTAAGGCATTGAGCAGTTGATCTACAGCAGACTCAGCATTTCGATTGGTCAAAGCAATATTTATGACGTTGGATCCCAAAGATCGTCTCAAGATTGCTTGCATGAGCCCGTGCGGTGCTCTCTCCACTATGATAGCATCTTGGGAATAAAGGCAGCAGCTTCTTCAAAGTATACTGGGCTTAAAAGATTGTTAGTGTAATACTCAGCTGATGCCAGTTTTGCTTTATCTTCATTCCATTGATCTTTTGGCACAGACGAACTGACCCATTTGGAAGAACGAGGTTTGGGGCTTTTTATCACCTTAAAATGAGAATTTTTTTAATTTGTTGTTAATGATCAAAAATAAAGTCACACTTTTTTAATAATTGATAATTTTAACTGAGCTAAGGTAGCACGTCATATTATATTGAGATATAATTTTCGTCTATTCTTTTTGGGACACACAGTATATTGTGTTAGCTTGTCATACAATTTGTAGGGATACTTTTTTTGGGTGTAAATGAAATGTTTAAACCATATCTTCACTAAGTGACCTTATTTTTAACGATCAGTCTAATACCAGCCATGTACTATTCAAAACAAAACCATGTTTTCCTCAGGAAACACCCTGTTGTTCAGTTCAGTTCTTTATTGTCACAGGTATATTTGTATACATAGCTTTGCTATAAAAATCGTTGACATTGTCAATCTACACAATATTTAAAGTGTTCACACATATGAAAAAAAATTAATCTATTTTACACATATTACTTACAAATACAGTAAAAGTTAGTCCTGACAAAAAAGTACAATATCAAATAGGTAGTAATGTTCTATTTAATATACAGTGTGAAAAAAATATTCTGGAATTGCTGTGATATTTTCTGAACAGCAAGACATAGACCAAAAAATCATTGCACCTTGTTCTAAATAAAATCTTCTAACAATTGTATGACTTTTTCATAGATTTCAGCGCATGGCGACATCCCGTCTAGGGATTGGTATGAAATCTTGAATGTAAGCTTATGTCAAGTTTGATATTAAAATAAAGCTTTAGTGTAATTAAATGTTGCAAATTAGACTTCAAAAGGTTGCTCCTAGCCATAGGTATGGACATTTACTTTATGAAATAACGTAATAGTGAACATGGGGGTATTAGAGCAGCTTGCAGACCTTTATGGATTTTATCCATACAAGTTTGTATTACTCTTGCTATTCAAAAATTATGGGTTTTCTTGCATTTGAGTGAAAGGTTAAATTATTATGTAAAACCAACTTTTATATGTTACTAAAAAGGCGATTGTATTTTACATAGTGGACTGTATTACGGTATCTAATTGTTTTAAGTTTTCTTATCAGATTAGAGTTGCAGCAACATTCTTTCTTCAACTTGTCCTTTGTTCAGCTGTCCATTCTTGTTGTTCATATAGAACTTTACATATCTTACTAACCAGGCATGTTCTCGTAAAGTTAGTTACAAATCAACTGATGAGTAAAAACAAATTTTAACTTATTACCAGGTTTAAACAATTTGCCGATGAACTATGTTACATGAGTTATTTATAAAGGTTTTACGTTAAGATCAAACGTCTAAAACTTTGAACAGAGTCAACCTTTTAAAGTCTAGATAGCCTAATGCAGTCCTCTCTTTACAATACAATCACTTTTAGTAACACATAAATGTTGTTTTACATGATAACTTAACCTTTCACTCAAATGCAAGAAAACCCTTAATTTCTGAATAGCAAAAGTAATACAAATTTGACTGGGAACTATGGATAAAATCCTGCAAAGCTCTGCAAGCTCTAATACCCCATCTAATACCCCTCTGAATTTTTATAATTCAGTTATTTCATAAAGTAAAACGTCCACAATTTTGGATAGGAGCAACCTTTTAAAGTCAAATTTGCGGCATTTTATTATTTTTAACTCCTCGAAACGTTAGGAGTAGTTTTTTCGCAAGTGGCAGGAAGTCTGTTTCTTTCTTTTACTAAATTCTATTACACTTAAGTAGAACTTCATTTTGATACCAAACTCGACATAGGATTACATTTAAGATTTCATACCAACCCCTGGACGGACGCCCCCGCGCTTAAAAATATTGAAAATGTTATAAAATTGTCAGAAATTTTATTTTAACAAGGTGCATGGTTCCATTTGTCTACGTCTTCCTGTTTGTTGCGTTTCCAGACTTTTATTCCATAATGTATGTTATAATATCAAAGATAATGAACAACAAAAATAATTAAATAAACCAGGCCGACACGCAGCTAAGCGCTGCAGCGCCACTTGCATGACTGAATCGAATTTCCTTTGCAATTTGTTACTCATATTCGCTCCATTTACAGCCTCACTTTGCCATTGGATCATTCTATTACCACGGGCATTATGAGGCTGTTCACTACGTTCACAGCCTCGCTTCAGCCTTCGGCCTCAGAATCATGTGTTTTTTTACTGCAAGTTTTATTACATATCAATGAGAGGAAATATATTTCAAACTTTATTGGAATTGGACCACCGAAAAAGCGAAAATGCTGTTATAGCTAAAACTTCCCTCGGGTGCGCCCGCAGCCCAATTTTGCAGGCTAACGAACTTGACTGAGATATTTACAAACGGAACATTACATCTGAAGAAGCGGCCTAGGATGGCCGCAAACAGCTGTAGTACTCATAACTACAATAAAGATTACTCGACAGATCTACGAGGTAACCTAAACCTATATATTGGGAGTTTCTGTTTGCTGTCAACTCACTTGCCGTGGTTCGGGAGGGAGTTGCAAGGTGCACTGCGTGGTTAAAATGATTTTAAACTTATATGTAATAACATGTTCATGAAGAACTCTTATTTTTATTTGACTTATTTCATCGAATATTGGATTTCTGTAATGTATGTTAGTTGTATTTAGAATATTTCCTGGCTCTTTTAAATTACTTAGGTAGATGTGAAAATCCTCCTTGCAGTTCATCAATCTGCCTTTCCTTCCATATTCCAAAATTTTCTTCAATGCCTATGTAAGTGTGGTTTTGTTCATAATATGCTTAGCGAAGTTAGATTTCTTTGTCGTTATATTATTTAATTTCACTGCTTTTATATGTTCACGAAATCTTGATTTAAAACTTCTGCCTGTTTGACCAATATAAAACTTGGTTAATCTGAACATTTGATTTTGTAAAATTCCTGATTGGTTATATTTATTAGTTTGATTTTGAAACTTATAAATATATTACACTTTTATTTTTTATCATCTGAAAGGCATTGTTTCTGGTTTTGTAATTTAGATTAAATTTTGAATTTGAAAAGGTTTTTCTTATAGAGTGGTCAAAGGTTTTACTGAAGGGGACACACATAATTGTTCTTTTATCTATTTCCTGACTTTCGTTACTGTTGCTTCTCTTCTCCTTTCTTTTTTTTTAATCATGTTGTCGATAATTTTAGACGTATAAACATTTTTAACAACTAGGTGTTTAATGATATTTAATTATTCTTCTTTATAATGGTCAGTGTCAAGGTGAGTGTTAAGCATTATATTTGTCATACTGTGGAAACCGGCCATTTTATGTTGCCATGGATGGCTGGAGTCCACAGGTATAAACAAGTCAGATTGAGTTAATTTCCTCAATATTTTAAACCTATGCCTTGGTTTTTTCTTAGAAATAGTAAGGTCTAGGAAATTAATTTCTGTGATACTAGTTGTCAATGTGAATTTGATCAGTTCTTGAACTTTTTAAACACTTTATCAAACTTGATATGTATTGCCGAGGAGAAGAGAAAAAGACAGAGATTTATAAGCAATATTCATCAAGAAATATAGGTGAATGATTGCGAACTGCTACATTAACTGATACCAACCATGAAGATAAAATGTATAAAACCAAACGCTATATTAACGCAGCTTGGAGGGTGCTAGAGTTTGAAAAGGAAATGTCCTAACTGAAAAAGTATACAATGGCTAAGCAGAACTGTGAGCAAAGTGAACGAAACTTAGGCCACAGGTCAGGGGGTCTGGGGCAAAGCCCCAGCTGGTCGATGCTATTCAAATAATAATAAACGACAGTGAAATCTAACTTGGCTGAGCATATTTTGAACAAAAACCACACTTACAAAGGCATTGAAGAAAATTTAGAAATTTTGGAATATGAAAGGAAAGGCAGATTGATGAACTGCAAGGAGGATTTTCACATCTACCTAAGTAATTTAAAAGAGCCAGGAAATATTCTAAAACAACTAACGTACATTCCAGAAATCCAATATTCGATGAAATAAGTCAAATAAAAATAAGAGTTCTCCATGAACATGTTATTATGTATAAGTTTAAAGTAATTTTAACTGTTTACTCTTCAATTGTAATTAATGATTTTTATTTATACATATGTATTATTTTGTGTTCATACTAAGACATAATATTTTGTTAGTTGTACTCGCCAAGAAGATGACTTTAAGTCGAACCGGTTGCTGAAAATATAAAGTTTTTCAAACCAGGGTGCTATGTTGACTTTTTTGTTATACTATACTTCTAGCAACCCTAAGTGAGTCTTTGTGTAATAAGTATATTTAAAATATGACATATAGATCATTGTATGCCTCACTAACGGCTTTTTATTACATTTGAAATTGGATAACATGTTTAGGAGCTAGGGGTCAAAGTACACAGCACTTAAAAACCACCCTTAAAATTGAATTTTTTTAAAACAGTTTCTTTGTGAGTTCTTTAGGGCGGCCAGAAACAGGTGTGCAGAGTTTAAAGTCTGTAGGACAAGTAGGTTTGGGATTTCCATAAACTCTCTGGTGAAATAATATAAGTTAAGGTTTTACTCACGTGATTTAATAGTTCTCTCAGTTGTTTTCCAATTGGCTTAATGTATCTTGAGTGAAAAGGTTTTTCACTTGTGTTTACAGCTTTAGCAAACACACCCTTGGCTTTCAGGTCTTTTACAACTTGAATGACGTCATCATAAGGGCCAGAAATGGTAGAACTATCAAATGAATTGTGGCAAGCTACATCTACTGAAGAGGGAAGTTGACCTCTGATCTGTTTTTGACCCTTTCCTGAAACAACAGTTAAGTGTAACAGTTAAACAGTAATAGTTATTTTTCTTTTTCAAAGGAAACTTATGAAAACATTTTGCAGAGGTTTCTGAATCATTGAAGTAAAATAATTGAAGATACAAAACATTGGAAGGTGAGATTGAAGAAAACATACCAACAGCTGCCATTGAGCCTCGTATTAGATGGTTGTCTATAGAGGCTTGACCTCTGGCCCAGGCACAGAGTACCATCTCTTCAGCTGTGAAGCAGTCATCAGCGTGAGGCACAGCCTAGCTCCCTGCAGAATGGCCGATATAGATCGGGCCAGACCCACTGCTCGTAAGATGTCAACCAGACCCACCTGATAGAACATAGATATTACAGTTTCAGGTTCACTGTTCACGGTTCATGGAGGGAAGAGCTTACGGACAAAGAAGGAGAGCAGGATTCTTCAACTAAAACTACACCACAGTGCCATCTTCTACTAGCCTCTGCCATCTTCTGTAGGACTACTAAGGCTCTTCAGTAGTCCAATAATAAGAAGGTCCACATTAATTTTATTGTAATCTTCCGAATACATACTTTGGCAGACACTCGCTTTGAATGTCTTCAATTGCAGGTTCTTCTTTGCTATCAGATAACTAATCAATTTCGAGATAAGAATAACTACTTAATTAGTGACGTCATGTTTGATTTCAGCTAGTAAAACGTAGTCGAGGTTCGCATTAGAGTTGTCTACAATGTTGTCATCACTTCAATCACATTTACAAAATAAATTTTATTGTATACATTAGAGGTGTGCGAGAGCAGGTTTTTTAAGGTTGAGAGGAAATTGAGCGAGAATTAGCCAGAATCTCAAGTCGAAATGAAATGAGAAATTTTAACTTTTATCATTTTTCTGCCCTATTTGTTTTTTTTATATTATTAAGAAGCTTGCTCAGTTGTTATAGGATATTATTGTAATATTGAAAGTGTAATGTGTTTTATTTTTCTGAGTGCTCCTATAGTTTAAGTATTGTACACATAATTAAATATTAGTCCAGTTTTTTGTTACAAATTATTATGTTTTATCATTATTTTTCATAAATATAAGTGAAAATATATTTTGTAAAGCTGTAGCTAGCTATGCCTAAGCTAGACCACACCAACAGCAATATAACATAAAACATTACAAGTCAAATCCAAAATATAACTAACCTATGCCTACCAGAAATATTAAACTAAAATATTAAGGTTATAACATACAAACTATAGATATTCAGGTACCTAATTAATAATTTATTGTTCCCTACCACATCAAGTTTCAGTTACACCACCCTAACTTGTACTAACAGGTTTAAGAGTTCTAATTTGGGTTTGTTAGGCTGTAACACTATAAAACATTAAAATAAACTTGATAGTACAGTAAAATATGCATTATGTATACAATATTTCAATTGGATGAAAAAACAACTTGTACAATTTAAAATTAGTAAATCAACAGGCTGAGCTTAGGTTTTTCACAAGTCGTGAGGTTAGGTTCTGAACATACTGAGGCCGTTTTTGTGATACAAAATTGGATTGGTTACTATTTAAAACTTGTTTTATAACCATTTTCTTTATTTAAATTCTAAAACTTCAATAAATTACATCATATCTGATTTTTGTAACACGGCAAGTCAAAAACAAAGTACTAATAGATGACATTGACATAATAATGGAGAAAAATAGTCTCCTCTTGATCTCAAATCCGGATCTCGCACACCTCTAATTATATTTCATAATGATCATTTTAGGACCTGTCAAGGGTCATGGGGATCCAGAAACCCCCACTCTGGGCGACACTCCTAGTGTTTACATAGAACTATACGAGGGGACCCAAAAGAATCGAATGGGTAACGAGGTGGGGGCGTGGTGCATTATGTCCTTATGAGATGAGAGAAAGCGCAACTCTTTCGAGTTCAGTGCACTCAGTGTGGTCAGCCTGAGAGGCCGTGAAGAGGAGCTACGTAAGTTTTAAAGTAGATTTGCTCCGCCTCGTTGTGTTGTGATGGCGTCATCGAATGAACAGCGTGCAGCAGTGAAGTTTTGTTTTCTACTTGGTAAGAATGCCTTGGAAACTGTTTTAATGATCAAAACAGCTTACAAAGACGATGCTATGAGCAAAACCAGAGTGTACGAGTGGTTTTCCCGATTTCAAGATGGCAACATGTTGATTGAGGACAAGCCCCGTCCCGGACGACCCTCAACTTCTAGAACGAATGAAAATGTTGAAAAATCAGTGAAATTGTGCGAGAAGACCGTCGGAGGACCATTGAAAATATCTCTTTGGTGTCTGGACTGAGTTGGAGTTCAGTGCAACGAATTTTAACTAACGATTTAGGAATCTCAAGAGTTGCTGCTAAGTTCATGCCTCGAATGCTGACCGATGATCACAAGGAGCAACGAGTTGAAGCATGCCGTGAAATGAAAAATCGAATCCAACTCGATCCAAATTTTTTGTCTAAAATTATAACTGGTGATGAATCATGGTGCTATGGATATGACCCTGAAACCAAACAACAACCAAGCCAATGGAAGACATCAAAGTCGCCTCGACCGAAAAAGTACGGCAAGTGAAATCAAACATCAAAACGATGCTCATTTGTTTTAGACATTAGAGGGATAGTTCATGAAGTTCGCTTCACAAGGGCAAACTGTTAATCAGGAGTTCTATTTAGGAGTATTGAGAAGACTGCGCAACTGCATTCGCCAAAAAAGACCCGAATTGTGGCAATCTGAAGACTGGTTCTTCCACCATGACAATGCGCCTGCCCACGCAGCCATCTCAGTGCGCCAGTTTATGGCCAAAACCAGCATGACCCTCATTCCCCATGCCCCATACTCGCCAGATCTTGCCCCATGTGACTTTTTTCTGTTCCCCAGAATGAAAAAGAACATGAAAGGTCATCGTTATGAAGATATTGAAGAGGTGAAAAGGCAAACGAGGATGGAGCTTGCAGGCATTCCGACTATGGAGTACGAGGAGTGCTTCAAACAATGGAAGCACCGAATGGACAATTGCATTGAATTAAATGGAGAGTATACTGAAGGAGTACATGTAAATTTGTAAAAAAATAATAAAATATGGTTTTTATAATGTAATTCCCGTTATTTTTGGGTACCCCTTGAAGACACAGCTATGTGACATAAAAACTGACAAAGTCAAAAACTTACTTGAATGGCAGCTATCCCAACAAAACAGTGAAGAATGTTGTCAAATATTGCAGGGTCTTCTGAAGTTATAATTTTCTTCACGTCAAGTCCTTTAAGTTTAAGCACCTGAAAATTAAAAATATGCCAAGATGAGATGAAACACAGTCAAAGACAAATTTAAATTTTTATTGTATCAAAATACAATATTAGTAAAATTATTAGAAATTCATTTCAAAGCTAAAACAAAGCCTTTGCATAGCCCCCAGAGCTACTTTAAAGTTTAAATCTTAACCAATTTTGTTTAACAGGGGGATAATTATTTACACGAGGGGAGAAGTACTCTTTTGGTAGGGTGTAAACTCCTAATGGTTTTTATGCTATAAAAACTTCATTTATGATCCAATTTCAATAAACTTGGTATAAACTGTAAACATTTATTCTTGGCACAAACCCAACATGAGTAGACTACAAAAATCAACAAAATCTAATCAACCAAACAAAGATGATGGCCAAAACTATACAAATTAATTTTAGTTAGTATATTTGTTAATTTTCATTTTAAACTTGGTTGTATTTTTAAAAATTCAACTTTTTATACTAGAAGTAATTTTATAGCTTAAATAATAACAAACAAAATTAACATTAAACTAGTTATAATTTTTTTGCAATTCTCACTTGATCACACTTGTCAATGGCATTTGCAAAAATGGGAATTTGCAATAGATCTTTCCCCATTCCTGTCCATTGAGAGCCCATCCCAGAAAACACAAACCAGACAGGTCGAGGTTTATCAGCGTCACAAAACTGGAACACACAGTTAAGATTAGTTTTAGACTTTTAGTTTAGGCTTTTATCATACCTGGAACAAGCCCTTCTTGTACCTTGCCCTTCTATGTGACCATCAACATGAGTCATTACCGGATATTGTTGTCATTAGTTACAGCTGTAGCTGTACCGTTCTAGCTAATTAGCAAATTTCCTTTAGAAAAATGAGATATTGATGTCTTCAGCATGGACATGTGGGCACCCAGGGACCACAAGGAAAGAAAATAATTTACAAGTTTTGGAGGCAAATTTAAAAGACAAACATCCAAACATTTAAAACTAAAATAAATTAAAAGCTAACTCTAAAAAAACATTACATACTTTAAAAACAATCAATTTTAAATTTGTTACAGTATTTCTATTGAAACTAGTGTTTAATGCAATATACATTGTGGCATTTCATTGCAAATCTTCCACTTAGTTAAGTAGTCAGCAAGAAATTCAATTGTCAATTAAGCATTCCTACTATTGTATTTAATTGCAAATCATTATTGTATATTTTCTGTATTCTCATTGTAAATGGTGTAAACCGTTAATAAAGTTAATTGAATTGGTGTACTCACAGCAAATTCCTGCTGATTTTCTTTGTAGTTCAATATGCTGTATGAGCGGTAAAGATGATTTGGAATACTAGTTCTGTGAATTTCATTGACCAATGAGATGAACTCCAAGTCTACAGGCATCGTTTGCAGCTGAAACATTTGAATTTAAGATTATGTTTTTAACTGAAACCAAAATACTACAGTAGAGTATTAAGGCCAAGATTAAAATTTTAACTAAAACCAGTGCATTACGGCCTACAGTCTTTGTGGTAGTCTTCACTGTACAGAGAATTTGAATGACTTGATCTAAAACCTGTTGACTCCTTGTGGACTGTTCCCCTTCATGACATGGTTCCAACTGTAAAAGCTAATAAGTAGTTTGTGGACTAATATTATACCAAACTCTACATGTCTACCATTTACTCTTAAAAATATTACACCGTTCCTATGCTTTTTAAATACATATTATATGAATTTTTGTATTACTAGAACACATACAGTAATAGAAATAGATTGAAAAAATACATAGTTTACCATTCAAAAAGGGTAATGTATTGAAAATGTTACACAGTATTGTAAATATGACGCCATCCTGTACATTGCACTTTTTGGAATAAAGCATTTTTGACTTTGACTGACTTTATTACTTATCTTAATACATTTATTTTAATATTCAAATGTGATGTGTTTTTTTTGCTTGTATGCAGCCAACAGCTTAAACATTTAGATTTAGGAAATAGGGCACTAGGCCAGAGTATGATAGCATAAACATTTAATTCAAGTGAAATTTAAATTCTTCGTTTGCTGCAAACTTAAAAAAGAAACTTCAATCACCATTGCAAGGAATACTGCTGAGTGCTGACGTATATGTACACTGTTTAACAAAGCGTGTCTCATCGCTACTGAATAGTATTCATTTAAGTTGCAGAACTGCATCAAGTGTCAAGCAGCTTTCCCCCTCAAAAAAAGCATAATGAGAGCTTGTTCAATTCTTTGTTGACAATGGAACGTTGAAACATTATCACAGACATTTTCTATCATTTTTCACTGAACAAAAATTACACGTTTGGAATCTGGAATTTGACCCTGTCTTCAGGTAAAAAGTAACCTAAAACAGTCATGTAATCTGTAAAACAAGTAAGTTTTTTTTTAACGAATATATGAGGGCTATCCAGAAAGTAAATTACGTTTTGGAATAAAAATTCTACGAAGAATAGGAAAAGATTTTACTATATACATTTGAAAGCCACACTAAAATACTACTTTTCTACATAATCGCCATACAAATTTAGGCAGTTATCATAATGATGGACGAGCTTTGAAATTTTGTCATAAAATTCTGCCGCTTGTTCCTTCAACCATTTTGTTACTTTTTCCTGCAGCCGTTCATCATCGTCAACGCTGTGCGTTGTCAGCCCCTTTTCATCGTTGGGAACAAGTGGTAGCGCGGTGCAAGATCCGACTGTGCGGTGGATGAGGAAACAATTCCCACTTGCATACGGTCACCATAATCTTCCTTATCGACATCGTTTGCATGCATTTTATTGTTTCTGAGGGAAATTTATGTGCCCCCACTGCATTGACTGCAATTTTGTCTCACAGTTAACATGTTTCACCCACGTTTCATTACCAGTAACAATCCGATTAAGTAGTGAATCACCATATTTGTGGTAATAATCCAAAAACGTTAACGCTGCACCCATTGCTGATTTTTGTGATTTCATTAACTTTTTCCGTAAGTTCGGCATTCAAGCTGGGTCTTCCACTTCGCTTTTGGTTGCCCACATTTGTTACGCCATTTTAAAGTGAATACTCCATTGCCACTCCACCTTTAGTGATGGTATTGTCCCCATACATTTCACAAAGCTGCCGATAGATTTCAATCGGTTTACAGTTTTAGCCAAAACCTTATTACTGCACTTTTTCAGCTTCGAGGGATTTTCAATTGACAAAGACATTTCCAAGCAACACTGTAGCATTAAAAAAGTAGGCCACAGACCTGAGTTGATCGGCTAGATGCAGACTGAACTGGGGAACAACCACATATAAAGATGGCCGCTAGCTTTGCCCCTAAGCGGGTAACCAGCGTAACTTACTTTCTGGATAACCCTCGTAGTTAATAGGAATTGTACAAACCTCAGGTATTCACTGATCTCACTTTTGCTGAAATAAATTACAATAAACACCTTTATTGAAGTGGTGTAAACCCTTTCTTTAGGTTTACAGTAAACTACACTTTAATTATGCAATAATCACACATGAGCTATCTCACAACCACTAGAAACATGGCCAACATGGAACCCAAAAACCAGGAACTCTGATCAATGCCTATAAGAAAAAAGGAACACACCTTTTCACAGACATATTTGGCTCCTTCTTCATGTCTAGCAGAAATAAGGACCAGCCTGGGCAAAGCGTCTGGAGCATTTGTAGTTTTGACTTTGCTGTGCCTTTTTAGTAAGATGTGGCCCAAACTACCACTCACTGATACATTGTTCACAGCTATTAAGTCTCCAGGCAGATCTGTGGGTTCTGTTACAACCTGAAATGCAAGTACAGGTAAATATATATATTTCATCTGAAATATATTTATACTATCAGACTTTAAGAATACTATCCTCTAAGAAAAGTGAGCTATTTATACCTTCAACTTTGAAAGGACTAGACCCAAGACCATGAAATGAGCATTGATGCTGACCTCCTGAATATGTTTTGAGCGTTTTCTCAAAGCTTAATAAGTTAATATTTATATAAGTGCCTATGTGTCTATCTCTACAAATCACATTTTTTGTCTGTTTGTCATTAATATTAAATAAATGTTAGCCAGGAGCGGACCGATAATTTTCATATACCCTAATATTTTTTTCATAATTTGACTTAGTACTAAACTCAGTTTACATTAATGTGTAAATATACTTTGTAACTGTAAATAACTAACTAAAAACTGTAAAACTTAAAAAACCCTTTTAAATACTACTAGTAACTTTTTAGTTTTTACAATATTAGTGTGTTTGTTCAGCCCTATATTTTACTTCTTGAATTGGAATACATTTATTTAGCAATGCACATTTTATATAAACAAACAACAGCTGTTACAGCTGTATATTTTTAAATAAGAAAGTTGTTTATTTTCTGTATCCTAGGAAACCTAGGGTAAAATTTTAAAAGTTGATATCTGTCCAGTGCTCTGAATATCAAAGAAAAGAAATTTTTACTAAATAATTAAGAGGACGCTAACTGTTCCGTACTGCAGTAGTGTGGTCTGGCTAGAAGAATGTTTTCTCCACTAAGAAATATCCATTACCGGTACAAAATATTTTGTTTAAGAATTCTGCTTTACAAAGGGCATAAAACAATTACAGTGACTGACCTTCAAGGCTCCACTGACTAATCCTGGGATGTCAGGGTTTGGTTTGTGGAAGTGTAGAGTAGCAGGGATTTTCCCTTGTTCCATTGAAATAATAGCTTTAGCCATTGACATAAACGATGATGTGACATGACCCCAACCAACATTGCCTTTGATTGTTCCAATCATCAGCGGTGATTCACGATCTTGGCAAAATACTTTAGTTATGGAGTTCAGCTCCGTTGTATCAAACATCTAAAACAAGTTTCAATATGTTATTATTTGAAGCAACTAATAATAATGTAGTGGCTTCGATACAATATCAGGTAGGAATGGTGACATGATTATAACATAAATTGAGGCAAATTAGTCTTAAAACAAACTCAGAGGTTTTGTCCTTACTATATGGTATATTTGGTACATTGATGAGTTGAACCAAATGAAAAATAGATAGGTTTTCCACTTTTCCTCAAGGCCCTGACAAAAAACCGAATTGGTATTTCTAATGAAAATGTGTAAATAAATAACATTTACCTTAAAAAAAATCTAGGGGAGTTTATAAAACCTTTAAAATCTTGACATTGTCTCTCTCATTTATAATTATTATCAAATTTCCTTTGGAAAAATGAGATACTGATGCCGCCAGCATGGTAAGACCAGACCGGGACATTGAAATGAGCACCGATCCTGACCCCCAGAACAAGTTTAGAGCATTTTTTTTTTTAGAGACTAACTTTATATACCCGCATAAGGTATATGTCTGTACTCTCATCAGGTCGCATTTTGTCTAATTTTGATGAAATTTGGTACAAATGTTGTTAATATAAATTAAAGCTACAAGTACCCATATGGGAGGGGGGGAGTTTTGGTTGAAAAATTGGTTTTAATTATCTATAAACAGTTAACGGTACATTTTATTCAATTTTAATGAAATTTGAACTATATGTACTTTGATAGTATCTATCAATGCATTAAAACTTATGAAAATTCATTGAGGCATTTCAAAATGCTGTCCAAAAGTGATTTTTTAACAGCGTTATTAGTAGTTTGATTTCAATAAAATTTGAAATACGCTTCATCTTCACAATATGTAATAAAACTTGCAGTAAAAGAACTTATAACTCTGAGGCCAAAGGCCAAAGCCAGGATGTGAGTGGAGTTAACAGCCTCAGAGCTTCGGAGATAATGGACCACTAAGTAGGAGGCCGCAGGTCACACTGAAGGCCAAGCTCGTAACGAGGCAATAGAACGGCCGGTGCCAAAGCTTAGGTTTGAACTGAGCGCTATAAGAATAACAAATTGCAAAGGAAATTTTATTCACCATGCATGCAGCCAAGTGCTAGCTGTCTGCCTGGTTTGTATACACTTCCATAGGATATGTTCAGGTTTTCACAATTACAAAACTAGAAATAAACTACAGCTAGTGAATTGCATTAGCTTTTTACCATGGACACTGGCAGCAGAATGCCATGCAATAGAGAAGAAAAACGTGTGCTCCGACTTGATTATGAATATATCTAATATAGTCAGAGTATCTAATATACTCTTTAATTGTGCCCTTAGGTATTTTTGAACAAAGCTTAATTTAAAACTAGCTCTTGTAAAAGTGAGCCCTGAGACCTCTTATGATAAAGGAAACTATACTAGTTTAGAGCTGTTATTTGTCAAATAAATTAACACTTTGATTTAAAACCCATACCTTGACAGCCAGACCTTCAGGCTCAACGTAAGCTACAGATGAAGGGTCCAAGTTGCTCTCATTGTAGAAATCAGATAAAAACGTATCAACTTTGCCACAAGAAATAAAGCTTGAATCTCTGCAACAACTGGAATTTGTAGCTGCTTTGACTAAAGTTGCGTATATTCTGTTTGCATCTTCTTTTCTCTGAAGGAAATATGTTATTACTCCTTCACTACGCACAAACCCATTGGCTGGAAACAACAAAAAAGATAATTTTACCATTTGACGGTATAATGCCAAGAATACAAATGATTTATGTTGCCTTAACAATCTAACCCATTGATGGAAGGTAAACTTTTTACTTGCAAACTTTACTTGAAATATTGGCTTTTGTTTAATTTTTAGCAAACTACCTTGGACAAAATTAGATATTCATGCCATCAGCATGGTAACACCAAGATCCAGGACCATGAATCTGGTCCATAACCTTTTCTGGACCTCAGGACAGGAATATTATTAGGTGTTGAGCACTTTTTCAAAACTTTATATACATATTGAAATTATCTTTATGATCTGATTTGAAATGCAAATAATCTTGATTTGCTTTTCTTACAAACATAATGAATGACAAAATATTTAAATTACAAGAAGGCCAATAAAGGGAATTTTTAATTTCCATACAACAAGTTTGACTGATGATGACAGCAATGCTGTCAAAGCACTTGTCAAATAAAAATATCACTGTTTATTGGCCTTCTTGTAATTTAAATATTTTGTTAAGTATTGCCAATAATCTCCATTTCAAGAAATTATAATAACTGACGTCAATCAAACTTAAAAAGGCTTTTAAGTTTTAACATATTTGTTTATAAAGTATACAAGTAAACTTAAATTAAAAATTCACTGACTAAATACAAAAGGTTGGTCAAAAGTATTTTTAAGATTATTTTTTTAGTTTTATTATGTTTGTGGCATCTTAATATTTTGGTAGAGCATTAAATAATAATTTTTAATGCGAACAATACAAAATTATGCTGCAAAGAGAAACCAAAAGAAAACTCAAACTAATCAAATTGAAAAGATTACAACAATTTAGACACTCAGAAACTCACAAATACATACAAAATCATTCATCCTCACAAGCATCATATGCAGACTGTCAGATCTGGCCTTACTCTATACATATTTGAGTGTTTTGTGTTTATCTAACAATTTGAGATGTGGCACGGTGTCAAAAGCCTTGATCAAGTCCGTGAAAATTCTAGTTACTTTATCACCTTGGTCAACTGAATTAATAACTGAATCAATTTAACTTGTACTGAATTATGTCTACTGTACTAGTCCATAACAATTAACAACCATATACAACACTTACAACTCACTGATATATAGAAATGTTTACCCACTTCTAGATAAGCTAGAAACTTGAAATTTGATATGTGGTACTCACTATAACTCACCAAAAGAAAAGTTGCCAAAAGCAAGCATTTTAAATTTTAACAACCTCAAGTTCTGACTCGCAGCGCTGCTGTACAACGCTTTGATGAACAAATTTGTTCATTTATTTTATTAATAGAGGATTTAATACAAAATTTAGATATATTAACGACTTGGGAGTGGCTGCTCAAGAGCCCATTAGGAAAGCCGCCACTGATGTTTTGTTTGTTAGTCAGTTACTTTTTTTATTTTTCTTCGCTATATTGTATCTAAAATAGCACTTGCATGCTGTTGTTTTTGGTCATGCCATCAGTTTAAATCACATAAACTATTTAACTTTTTAATTCTTATATAAATGTATTGTCTAGTTTTATCTAAATAGCACTGCATTTAGATTGCATTTAGTAGAATCTATTTACATGACTATAAATAGTTCATAATTTATAGTCATATTATTATAGTCAAAATATTATTGACTCACAAGTTATTATTACTAAATTCTAGTCATCTGTGTTGTATTACCAAGATATTTATTACCTTTCGTCTTGCAAGCATATTGTAATCAAACTGCAAATGTATAATGGTGTTAACCGTATATGTACAAATAAATAAATTTAAAGTAGCTTCATATTAAAAATACTATATGACTTTAGGTTAAATAGGTCTGGTTGTGTATACAGAACTTACTCGTTCAAACTTATGAAACTTGTCTCATCTGAGGGTGGTCTTACCTTGCACATCAAATGGGTGTCCAAATTCATCGAAAGTTAGAAGGTCAAGGTCTCGGTACTCTTCAGATACTGTTGGAAACCACATAAGGTACGCTGAAGTAACTAATGCCGCTGGTATGATTCCTTGGTGTATGAGTTTTGCGGCATGTTGGAGTGCCTCAGTGCCTCCCACACCAGCATTGAAAGTATGGCTTGGACCTAGGGCAAGATACTGACATTTAATTTTAACTCTGTTACTGTTTCATCTGGCAAAGTTTATTTTACAAACTCAGTTTTAAAAATGTGTATAGCTACATCAGATTTTTTCAATATCTAAATCCAGCCCAAGTAAAAATTTAGTTTCCAAAAAAGTAAATGTTAAACAGTTATGTGGTTATTCAAAACACAGAACTATATTACTACCTACTATAATACTAGAAGACTCTAGTAACAAGCATTATGCTAGACTTCATCAAATCTTTTGGCTGTTTAGGCCATAGTCTAATCCTGAAGCTGGAAAAACTAGGAGTAGCTGGACAAACAAATAAATTATTTAAAAGCTACCTTGAAAAGGAACACAACCTGTTGATATAAAAACACTTGCAAAATAGGGTAAATAAGATCTGATTTTTTTCCTATCACCAGAGGTGTGCTTAAGGATCCCTTCTGGTCCCTAACAATTTTTTAGGTATAAAAAAATTGAAAAACCTACACGTTGCAAATAATTACCATAAATATAAGTAACATATTTGCTTTAAAATATACCAAATTTTGAACTGACAATAAGGAGCCACCAGTAACACTACAGTCATAGATCAAATATTGCTAATTTTTCCAGGAACCATCAATAAATTCCTCTAAGCTATTAAACACTGATGAAAGGAGAAAGTTTTGTAATTTTGTTTTTAACATGTTGAAACTGTTGTAATTTTGTATTTTAATAATTGTACTTGCCAATAAACAAATTGTTAACAGATATTTAGAACAGATATTTTGAATTTCCAAACAGGTTTTCAGTCCAAGGATAATGTGAATGTTGGTACAGTAAATTCAAACTTAATCTTATAGTTCACACAACACTGCTAGATGTCACAATGGCCTCACAAAATAATGTATGGGCAATTTAGTAACAGCCTGTGTGTGTGCCTTCATTTTCATTCATTTAAATTAATATGAGATTATTTGATGGTTTTTAATAACTAGTCCTAAAAGAGTACAAACAATCCAAAACCATTATTAAAATGTGTTTCCATAAGATATTTTAACCTCGCTAGTATCTAGATACATAACAGAACACTTGACAGCGCATGCACATGTAATTTGTGAGAGTATCTGGCTGTTACGTTAAAGTTCACCAAATTGGCAAATAACAGATATTTTGAAAGATGTTTTCTCGTATTTTTAACACTGGGACAAAACTAGGATATGATTTCTATTTAAACTTCCCTGTAAAACCTTTAGTTTACAAGTTCCCAATGGTGTTAAAATAAACACCCTGTATATGTACATACTTACCAACAAAATGAAAGAAATATGACACTCGATTTGCAATGAGGGTTTGACTGTGTCCAAGAATGCCAAAACCAGTCTGTGTCAGTCTATCCATAGTGAGTTGCAAGACCTCAGACTCACTGTTAACAGTGCCAACAAATACTCCAATATTTTGGCCACGAAGTGTGAATGGATTCACTCCTGAAAAGAACAAGCAAAATCAGAAATGTAATTTGGAAACTGACAAATAAATTAAACACTTTTTCAACACTCTTACTTACACTGATGGAAGGGTTTTTTTCTGTCCTTTCTTCCCCCAGCTAGATTTGAAATAAGATTGTACACTGTATTTTAAATCAATGTATTCACAGCACTTCTTCTTATGTTCAATATAATCTGCTTAAACCCAAGAATACTTAAACAGAAGAGGTTTAAATTTTAAGGGCCGCTTTTCTTGCTAATTACTTGCTAACCAGCCAGTGAAATAACTACTGGTTAAGTTGTTTACAGTCTGTAATGTTTACATTTTCCCACAACGCTCAAAACGCTTTAAATATTGGGCTATCCAGAAAGTAAATTGTTTTGGAATAAAAAAATTCTACAAAGAATAGAAAAGATTTTTATTATATACATTTGAAAGCCACACTAAAAATTGTATTTTTCTACATAATCGCCATAAAAAATTCTAGGGCATTATCATACCGATGGACGAGCTTAAAAATTTCTTTCGTCATAAAATTCTGCCGCTTGTTTCCTTCAACCATTTTGTTATTTCCTCCTGCAGTTGCTCATCATCGCCAACACGCAAGATCCGACTGTATGGTGGATGAGGAAACAACTCCCACTCGCAATGTCACCATAATCTTCCTTATCGATTATTGTTTGCATTGATTTTTGTTTCTGAGGGAAATTTGTGTGTCCCCATTGCATTTACTGCAATTTTCGGCTCATAGTTAACATGTTTCACCATGTTTCATCACCAGTACAATCCGATTAAGTAGTGAATCGCCATATTTGTGGTAATGATCCAAAAACGCTAACGCTGCACCTATTCGCTGATTTTGTGAATTCATTAACTTTTTTCCGCAAGTTAGGCATTTGCTGTTGGGTCTTCCACTGCCAGTCGTGCACATTTATGAGCCATTTTTAAAGCTTAATGTTCCATTGACGACTCCACCTTCAGTGATGGTATTGTCCCCATACACTTCACAAAGCTGCCGATAGATTTCAATCGGTTTACAGTTTTTGCAGCCAAAACTTTTAAGACTGCACGACTTTACAGCTCACGGATTTTCAATTGACGAAGACATTTTCAAGCAACACTGTAACGTAAAGTACGACTCTCACCTAAGAGTTGATCGGTTAGATGCAGACTGAAATGGGGAACAACCACATATCAAGATGGCCGCTTAAGCTTCACCCCCAGCTAAGGTAACCTAAAATGTAACTTACTTTCTGGATAACCCCTAATTGAAGATTTTCATGCAATAATTGATAAAGGTATTCTTTTTCAATTTTTATTAATTTTAACATGCATTACATTATATTAAAATAATTAAATACAAACTGTAACAATAAAATAAAAATCAAAACTGACAAAGTTATGTTTATAACCAGCTTAAAAGCTGAAAGTTGGGAGATGTAAGTTGACTTTAACTTGGGAAAATTAACTCTAGAGGAGCTGAGTGGCCAATGTTTGTTAACATTTGGCACTCTAGTTTACCTCCTTTAATTGCAAATGTAATAAAAATAAAGGCAAAAATAAAAAGTAACAATGGTATAATGTAGTTAGCAAAAGAAAGGGAATTCATGCTTAATTTATTTAATGTATATAAAACTTAAGATTTGTGTTTCTAATACTTCAAACTTACGTTACACAAACCGATTGTTAACTCTAAATGTAAATTTAAGGCAACATTACTTTGTATTTATTCAATGTGACCATGTCCATTTAATAGAATAATGATCAACGGGAATAAAGAATATGATTAGATTACTACACATTTAGAATTTGTTGCTGTACTTTTGATATGTACCTGCATCAAACATCGCCTCGTAACATCTTTCCATTGTGAGTTTCATCATTGGCTCTGCAGAGGTACAAAGTTTTCGATGGACTCCAAAAAAGTTTGCATCATACTTGTACACGTCCAGGCATTTTCCCAAGGCTTTTGGTGTATTCAGAAAACCTGAAACAATTCAAATGTAAATTAGAACAATTTTCTATTGAATTACAAATAAAAATGAAGAAGCCTATAAATAACACTTCCTTCCTGGTTTCTAAAAATGTGTTGTCAATAAAATATTCTTCTTTAGCTTGTAGCTAAAGTAATTTATTAAGTAGTTGGCTTTTAAAATAAATTACATATAAACCAGCCCAGCATGTAGCTAAGCGCTAAAGCACCACTGGGATGAGTGAATTGAATTTCCTTTGCAACTTGTTACTCTAATTCGCTCCGCTACGAGGCTTTAATTAAAACAACTTTGTTGGTGAAAAGTCCCCTTCAAAAGGGCTTTTGTAGTCTGATTTTTCTGGTTAACAAACTTGACTGAGATGTTTACAAAAGGAGAACTTATACTAAGTTTTGTAAAAATCTGACAAAAAATGTGAATGTATGTAAAATGTGGAAAAATTAGATTTATATCAAATTTCCTTTGGAAAAACGAGATATTCATGCCATCAGCATGATAAGACCCAGGTTTCAAAAAACCCAAAACAATGACATTCGCATGGTTTCCCCATCTAATGTTCTGTTCAGTGTTTCTCTCCCCAACTATGTATTTTTGTAAAAAGGTAGGTTGTTGCTCAGGTACTGGAATCAAACTACCGATCCTCTGATAATCTGTCCCTGCATAAGGTATCCAATTTTTACCTCTTTCGATCCAAAAGATGTCAATTATTAACATCCGTTAAACTTTCTTGTGTAGCCAGAAAAAGGTTCTGAATCCTGATGTTGATAAGTATGATATGACAGCATAGGTATGATATTTTTGAATCATGATATATTTGTATGGGAGGGAGTTTAACCTTACCACTTCTACAACATATATCGGGAGGCTCGTCTTTCCGCTTTAAACATTTTAATTACCAATGTACAAATTAACATTGTGATGGTATATATAAAGAAAAAACAATAACAACTTAAAGTAAAACATAGAAAATTACAAACCACTACAGTAAATTTAGAATAAGAATAATTCTTTATATGATTGGAATTTGGAATATATTATAGAACACCAGACTTCTAAGTAGTAAGTGAGTGGTCCATAATTTCCTGCAAACTATAAAATTTGTTGGTGACAAGATAACTTTTAAGTTGTTTTTTAAATAATTTAGAATTTTGAAGACTTTGCATTTTCTTGGGAAGTTTTTAATATAATGTAATTCCAGCCTGAGACTGTAATTTTTTGAATTATTCTAGTCTGTGATAATGGATTCTATAACTAGTTAAAGGGCGAGTATCATGACTATGAATATCACTGCCTTGCACTAAACTGCACTTATTAAGGCAAAATAAAATGAAATCATAAATGTAAAGAGAAGGAAAGGTTAGAATGTCTAGTTATTTAAAATAATTGCGACATAAGTCTCTGGCTTTTAAATTGCACAAGACTCTAATGACATACTTTTATAAAACAAATACTCTACAGGCTTTTGTCTGAGCACAGTTTCCCCACAAACATGTACCGTACTTCAAGCGGGGATATATTATGCCGTAAAAAGCCATTTTTAAAATATCTTTTGAGCAGTACCCAGATAAACTACAAAAGCAAAAATACTCCTGATAAAACCTTATGACTTACATGTTCAAAATGAAAATTCCAAGTTTCCTGTCTAGGTGAATACCCAGAAACTTAAAATGTTCAACCTCTTCTATCTGATTGATATCTTAAAACACCGAAGGGGTTTCAGCTGCAGCTTCTGAACCAATATTAAAATACATGCACATTGATTTGTTGATATATATGTTGATTGGAAAGAATTGACTTCTAAATTTTGCAGTGTCTGAGCAGCGTACGTTATAGAATTGTATCACCGGCATGTTGAACCAAATGACCATTATTCATTAGTGCATGTAAATTGTTGACATATAAAATAAACAGCATAGGTCCCAAAATGGAACCCTGAGGAACTTTGCAAAACTTACAAATGTTTTGACTTTCTAGTCTCATGTTTTAACTGTGGGTTGTAAACGACACCAAAATTGTTTATTCTTTTCCAGATAAGAAGACATCATGTTTGCTCTTTTTCCCAGTGAGTGATGAGGACGTTTTACTAACTTCCCCCCAATTATTATAAACTTTGTTGTCACTTACCTGGCGGCCACCTTTGATTGTCTACAGTTACAAGGTTTTCTTTGTCAAACAGCTTGGCTTGCAACTCTGCAATGTTGTTTGTTTCTGGGAATTTCCCACCCACTCCAGAAATTACTACTTCATATCCTTCTTTTGGAAGCATTTTATCAGGAATATTAATCTATAAAATAAACAAACTATTAAGTATTAATTACATTCCTGTTGAACCTTACCTTATTCCTAACCTTGGTAAAACAAATGTTAACACAAATTGAGAAAAACTCTAAAGCCTTAGAAGACAAAACTATTAGTAATCTCAAAACAAATATTAAAAGCCATAATGAAAGACTACCAAAAACTTTAAGAAAAAGGTTAGAAGAAAGATTATGTAAAATTCAAAGGCAATAGAAGAAAACCATTAAAAACTTGAAATACTTTAGACCAAAAATTTAGTAAAAATTCAAAAATAAATATTAAGAGAGCTAAACAAGAACTCTAAACATGCATCATAAGAAAGATTTTATGCGCATACACCTTGCAAAACAGATTTTTCAAGGAAAATTCTCAAAATGAGCTTTGAAGACTTTTTGTTGCAAGAGTGCTATACATATGAGAATCGTCCTTCATGCGGCTATAAACACTTAAGGTTGAGAGGGCAATGTCCAAGGGACTCTCGTGTACTGCTTTGTTTTTCGCTGTGAAGGCAGCTACAGAGCGTGCAACTTGCAGCGAGCCTGCTACAGCACATCTGCGGCAGGTGGCAGTGGCGTAGATAGACTTTTATTAAGGGGATACAATTATAGTCCCGGGTATGGACACCCCCTACCCAACAAAAGGGGGTCCGGGGAAAAGAATTTTAAAATTCACATAATCTGAGGTGCATTTTAAGGCTCATTGGGTCAATAGTTTCATTCAATAATAACTTTTAATTGCACAAACTTAAGTACCAGAAGTAGCTTGGTAAAATTCACACATATTTCCGCACATACATATTCCGCAATTCCACTGTTGCAGAGGATCGTTTTCGCCCGCAGTCCGTAAGAATCCTTGTTTAAAGTCCGCGACCCTTCCCGATCGCTGCTTCGCCCGCGGTACGTTCCGATCGCTTTTAAACCCGCGATACATTCCGAGCTGTTTATTACCCGACACTTTCCGATCGCCCTTTTATGCCGCGATATGTTCCGACCGCCTTTTAAACCCATGGCCATTCGAGGATCTGTTTATTACCCTCGACACACCGATCGCCTTTATCGCCCGCAATATGTCCGACCGCCTTTTTAAACACCACAATGCATTGAAGGTGCCACGCCAACCTTTCGCCCTTTTACGCCTGTGGTGCGTTATAGGGATGTCCAGAACCTGAGTGCGTTCGATCGCCTTTTAAACCCACGATACTTTCCGAGAGCGTTTCGTGGGCCAATACGTTTGGCGGTTGTTTCATACCAGCGGTAAGCTTCGAGGACCTAATTATGCCCACGACACGATATAAGGGCGATTTTTTTCCGGTTACACCTAGAATTCACCCATATTTCCCGGTTTTCCTGGTCCGTAGCCACCCTGTCATTCCTAAGGGGGGATATATTCCCCTGATCCCCCCCCGTACCTATGCCACTGGAGGTGGCGCAGTTCACTAGCCAAACCCATTTGAAGCCCTGAAGCCCATTCGTGTCTCTGTATAGTGCTCCTACGCCCAAACGCAAAGAAATCAGTTCTTGGTTATTTTTTTCATATTCTGAAGACGTGTCTCTAAAAACTGACTTATTTTTATTTCCGATAAAGTAAAGTCAGTGATGTTTGATAATCCTTAAAATAGATGCTCATATAGAATACCTAAACAGCAAACTACGGAAGTTCATATATATGTTTAGCGTTCTCAACCAAATTTTAACCTTTGACTTGTTAAAAGCTGTGTATTATGCTTATGTACAATCTCTGTTACAATATGGAATCATTGCTTGGGGAGGTTCCCTCAAAACGATAAAACAACCTTTAGAGATAACTCAATAATGTATAATAAAGACAGCATTACAGAAACCTATTAGATATCCAACAGATCTTATTTTTAATGAATTTTCAGTATTTAATATTACACAGCTTTATGTACAAGTCTTAACAATATTTATTCATAAAAATAAAGACAACATCTTTTCAAAAATAAATCATAAGTACGACACAAGAAATTCAAGGCTCATAGGGGTCAATATGCCGCAGGCATACAAATCTATAAATTATACTAATTCATTCTACATCGCTCATCACTTATACAACAAACTTCTAGCAGTTCTAAAAGACGCCCACAATATAAGGCCTCAGCTTTACAAAATGAAAATCAATCAATGGTTATTACAAGTTAGCATACACACTGTCAATGATTATATTAATTCAAATTACTTATACCCTTGATTCAAAATTTAACATCCAAAATATAATGTATAGCTTTGCATATATCACTTTATTGTTAAATCCAAAATTTACATAAATTATACCATTATTATTTAGTTAGAAACCTTTTCAAATAATTGCATAATCCAAATTACATAATTATATTTTAGTACAGATTGACAAACCCTCCCTCACACAGGTAATTTTACCCATGAGGGAGGCTATTTCCATAATTATAAATCTATATCAATGTTACTAGGCTATTTTAATTGATAAGACTATTTCAAAATTTGTCATGTAAATATCAATTGGAAATAAATTATTTATTATTATTATTAAAGAATAAACACACAATTAATTGATTAAAACACATATTTTTCTATGATTTAAAAATAAGATAATTTTAAATATGTCAGTTTGTAGAGGGGTATTTAGGAGGAATTTTAAGTATGGTCTGACTTTTTAGTCAACGCTGTTTTCAAATTTGGCAGCAAACTGTTTCTATAAAATCAGCACTTCAATGCACCATGGCTCGTACAGTAGACATATTCAAAATTTGGAAGATAGCTTTTTCTCACTCCAATAATAATATTAATAAAACAAAAATTAAAAACTGTCAATTTAAATAATGATATTACTTGGCCTTAGGCAACACAGGACCAAAACTGTGCCCTGTATTCAGGGTGTTCATAAAAGGGTGTCACAAACTTTGGGGTTGAGTTTATACTTTATAGGGTCAAAATAAAAGGAAAATCAAGAGTGATTTTCTTTCTAAAAACGCTTTGTTAACCAGATATTTGTAATTTTCCTTTTTTAACTAATTATTTATTATCTCCAACACCACTTATAGGATTTGACTCAAACCTAATATAAATTTGTATCTAAATAACACCAGTTATGGAAAAAATTATCAGCATGATCTAACTTATCATTTTAAAATGATGGCTATTTTAAGGTATTTTAGGCCATTTTTTGATACCCAATGCAGATAATATATCAGTACATCAACATCAAGTATTTATTTTTTATATATTGTTTCATTGATTAAACCATTATTAACAAATAAAATGTTGTCTTTTCTTCATTATCAAGTATTTTTATATTCTGCACTTAATCTAAATTTATAAAACAAACGACTAACTATCTTAGTTCAAATGTTAGTTACATTACCAAACTCGGTTGATTTCTTTCAAAGCCTCGGTAGAAGTTTCAAAGGAACTGAAACAAAAGGAATTCGTACTTTCTTCTAACAATGAGTTGTTGATGCTGATTGAATTATTGTTGTATCATCAGCATATTGAACAATGTTCTGCAAGTTATTTAATGAATGCAGATGATTAACGTATAGTATAAATAATACAGGACCTAATACTGACCCTTGTGGAACTCCACATTTGACATTTGACATACATATGATATTTGCAGTGACCAAATGGCAATGCTTGTAGATACATCATTAACATAGAGGACGAACAACAAAGGACCACGTATTGAGCCCTGGGGTACTCCACAAGTAACTGGTTCCCAGTCTGATGCTTCTTCGCCAACTTGCACCCGTTGTCGCCGGCCAGACAGATATGACCTCAGCCAAGAAACAACGTTATCAGAAAATCCAACGGCCCTTAGTTTAAGAAGAAGGAGCTTATGAGTTACACAATCGAGAGCTTTGGAGAAATAAAAAAGAGTGAGAATCGCTACCTGTCTGGAGTCCATTGGTTTTCGAATATCGTCAGTGATGCGAATAAGTGCAGTTTCAGGAATGTGATTTGGGCAAAACCGGACTGGTTATCATTGATAATGTTACGTTACATTGGGTAATCCATCATTTAACAGTGTACGACTCATTCAAGACTTTTTGATAGAGCGGGCAAGATGCTTATCGGCCTGAAATCTTGGCATGCGGAGGGGGCTGAGGTCTTAAGTAAGGGGCGGACGAGAGCAGACTTACACTGAGAAGAGAAAAAGCAGTTTCTAAGCGTCTTAAAGATGTGTCTAATATTAGGCAACGTTACAAACAAGACATCATTTATCAAATTGGAATTATATCGGAACCTCAGCGTCGCTTGTGATACGGCGATCAGCCTTTAAAATATCATTTTCAATTAAAAATACATAAAAATTACCTTGCCTAGCTCTTGGCATATCAACAAACTCTTGAATATATTGTTCAACTGAATCCTGACTTCTTGTTTGACCACATGGAGTGAAAAAGCTATTTAATTCGTTTAGTGGAACATTTACTGGATGAGATTCTTTGTGTTTGCCTAACCAAGACCTTTGGCTACATACAAATCTCAGGAATATTGTTTTGTTTTGAAAAAGGCTACAAGTGTACCCTAGCCTAGCATTTTTAGTAGCTGCTCAGTTTTTTGCTCAGAAGCTGTGGAAAGATTCCGCAGCAATTTACTGTGGCAATCCACATTCTCCTCATTATTTATTTATTTATTTATTTATTTATTGCGCCAGAGCCAATTCCTGGAGTTTTATGCTTGCAAAAGCTGGATAAGCATGCACTGAATAAGTGATGTGTAATGTGTGTGTGATTTCAATCCACCCTACTATGGTCTGTATCATCTTGGTTTTAATATGTTAGTGGTTATGTAACAATGTGCTTAACATTATTTAATCGATTTTCTGACATCAATGAATCTCGTTTGGCCATGAGACTCTCTGTAGTGATCCAAGAGACACACGATATAGTTTTGAAATTTATTTGGTCACAAATGGGGTGTGTTTGTTATATAGGGATACAATATTTTGATTGAAAGCATCTACCATGTCATCGACATTTTGCAAAAGCTTCAGTGTTGTACCATAAGCTATTTAGAACGTCGGTCATAAAAGCAACATCTTTAATTGCGTAAAATCTCTATACTTGATAAACTTAGTCACAGTCTTTGGAATTTTAACACCATACACAAGATCATGCTTTGATACGGATGGGATTGGAAGCTGCCCGTGGTGAACGATGTCTTGAGGATCAAAAACAACAATGCGATTGAGATCGAGTAGAGTGTCTGCCTCGGCGGTGTGGTGCGTTGGTTCTAGTGGCAGTATAGTCAAGTTGCATGATTCGAACATAGTAGTGAGTAATTTGTAATCGTAACGTTGCTTGTCCTGAAGTAGATCTATGTTGAAGTCATCCATGAGCAAAACTCGAATGTATCCAGGCATTAATTGTGCAAGAGTGTTTTCAAAATCTGCTGGATGGCCGACCTTAAGCATAAACCCCCAACAACACAACCCCAAGCAATATAAAACCTGAGCCAGATAAGCTAATATCTATAAACAAAAATTCAGGCTTAGCCAAGTACTCAGATGGTGAGGTGTATACCAATTCGGGCCGGAGCTCCTCTCTTATGTAGGCTGACACTCCATCCCCAACCTTATTAAGTTTATCATTTCTAAAATAGTGTATCCCGGCAAAGCCACTTCTTTTGAATTATAATACTTTCTTTGAGCCAAGATTCAGAAACTCCAACTACACCAAAGCTTCGTAAATGTGACCCAACAAGGATTGAGCATTTATATGTAATTGAACAAGATGTTTATTGTTTATGGTAAGGAGCGTGATAAGACATAAGCTGTGGACCTGGGGACAGCGGTGTAGGTGAAGGGGGTGTGAGGGAGGGGTAGTGGTCGGGCGGTCATTGTCAACTACGTCATTGTTGTGTTGCGCTATTCTGGATCAGCTGACCCGCTATCCAACCGGCCAGGGGCCTCGCAGAAACGGACAGAAAAACAAACGCGCAAACACATACATACACACGCTTAGATACTAGTGATAGAAACAACTTTGCAGTAGAACAACCTTTTGGCTCATAGCACTATTAAATACTCGTAGATAGCTTTCTGCTTACTATTCGGTCCAAATATTACAAACAACTCTGGGGATTAAATACGTATCCTGAGATAAGTTTTTTTAACAAAGAATTTACGTCGAACAATGCTTTTACATAAATTAAAATGGTACTAATCCAGATTTACGATTTTCTCTGCTTCCAATTTAAGGGAACCGACCCCCACTTACATAAAAAATATTTAAACTGAACATTCAATACATATAAATATTACTTCAAAGTCAAAATAATGTTTATTTTCCAGTCGATATTATAATAAAACAATAATACATTAATTGTATTACATATACTGTAAACATTGAAAACAAATATCAGTTAACAAAAGGAAAAATGTTTGTACACTAATCTAATTGAATTTAAATTTCTATTTATAATAATATAGAGTATATCTAAAATAACAATCTACAATTACCTAATCTAACAGCTTAATTTCTAAATATTCCTGTTATATTTATGTTTTAAAATGGAAAAAAGCCTACACAGGCCAGGCCTGTGCGTAGGCTTGAGTTGCAAGTAGAAGATAAAAATAAGAATGGGAGAAAATATGATACCTGAATAAAAACTGTTTGACGTGAAAGTGTATTAAATTGTTTAGTAGTTCACAGTATCTTGAATTTACGCTTTGGTGGTTAACAGAAATGATGTCTGTTGTTAAGTCTAGTTAAAAACAAAAATATTGCTGGAGTCGTAACAATTGTTCTCGCGTGTGTGTTGAGCAGTGAAGTGTGGTGCTTCTTGGAAATTCCCTAGGATTCAAGGGAGCGCTTGTGGCTGGCCCGTCAGCTATGATTTGAGTTACAATTATTTTTAAACTTTACAATTGTTTAAATAAATTTAAGACATCTGCAAATATTCCAATTAAGTTAATTTATTAGGCTGAGGCCTTTCAAACATAAGTGTTCACCTTAAAGACACATCAAAAATTGAAGGAAAATATATACAAATCAAATTAGGTGAAAACAAATGCATATATGTTACAATAATAATTGTGACATGTTTTAAACATATTGTTTATAATTGTTTGTTTTGTAATACAAGTAAAGAACAAACACATAAAAGTAGTCATACAAAAATAACACATTAAAAACTCAGTTACATTTATTATTTGAAATTGGTTTAACGGCGTATCTTATAACCCTTCAATCATCAGTAAAAAAATGTTTAATGTTAAAACTTCAAAACTGGCCGTCTACACGGAGCTACTGAAAAGGAACTGATCAGTGACTCAAATCACTAACTAGTTTATTTTGAGTAACCAATGTAATGCAATGAGACTCCGCACACGGCGCTACTGGTTGGACGCGACAGAAATCAGTTAGTAACCAGTCTCTAGTGACTGACATGTCGAGTCACTCGGTGATTTCAGTTCCAGTCTCCAGGATGAACGAGCAACAAATCAATCTTTGCTTGTGGGTGAAGTTGAAAACGTCGGTTTTATAATTTTAAACTTCATGGCTATTCAAGCACGAAACCGAGAAGGCATGGTTCGAAATTGGTGAAGTGGTAAAATTGTCTGGTAATATTAATGAAAACTCCTTCAATATATATGTACAGGGTGGGTGGTAGTCAGTGTTTCAAGACGTTTTGGCCAAAAGTAGGCCCAAAAATTATTAAATAGCTGAAAAAAGTATTGAAATAACTCTTGAGAACTAGCCTTTTATGGGGATGTAAACAAAATTATGCCTGATACCACAAAATGGATTTCCCAAAGCAGGTCCTAATTAAATTTAGTAAGTTAATCAATACACACAGGCATCTACTATTCCCCCATGTACATATATTTACAAATTTTAGTGATTATTACATAATGAAATTCTCAATCGCTTTGCGATATCCATTTTCAGTACGACTTACCGAAAACCCACAGGCACGAACCACTCGCACAGCCGCGCACTCTACACACACTGATGTCAACTTCTGACCTTGTGTTGGGGGCTAACCACCTGTCCAACCCTCCCCTGACCTGCTAAACAAAAGCTAAGATGGCGCACCTGGGGGTAGCCTTGCCAATTGTCGGCGCGTCGTTCTCTCTCCCACGTTCCTGTCATTCTCCATTTCACTTTCTCTCTTCTACATACTACTCGTATATAACCTAATTTCTTGCTTTCTTACATTTTGTGTTAGTTCATTTATTTTTTAGTGTTATAACTATGTTTACTTTTTTAATGTTTACTTTTGTTTTTATAATATTTTTATATATGTATTGTATTATTAAAATCTGGTTGCCTATGAGTTGTTTTGACCTACGGACCGCCTCCAAGCTAAGATCGGGAACCAAGATCTCCTCAACCTATTCACATTGCTGTTTCAAGGCGTTGAGGATGTCTCCCAAGCAATCTTACGGGCGCCTGATCCGATGAGTCACGGCGTGTGTATGTTCGTGTTGTTGTAATTTGTCTAACCTCTCGAATCGCCTCCAAGCTAAGGTTAGGGACCAAGATCTCCTACACCTTTTAACATTACTGTTGCTAAGTGTCGGCGATGTCCTCCGAGCAACCTTAGGGGCGCCTGTTCAGAAGGGTCATAGTGTGAGTTTTGGCTATGGGTGGGTCTAAAACGGGGGGGGGTCGAGCTTGTGTTTGCAATTATGTTTGGTCAAATTTAGAAAATTGCTCAATGGTATGGTTGGAAGACAAAGATGGTATTTCCTTTGTATAATTTTCCTGGAACTTAATCAAAGAATCGGGTAATTTGTTTGGAACATAGTTAGGATCATTTTGCATTTGAATAAAATTATGTTTTATTTTCATTTCTCTAGAAAAGAGTTGGAGTATTTGGATGATCAAACTTTGGTATGGGAGCGAATGTCAAACCTGTTTGAAGAATTGATTGTTCGTTCTCATTCGGTTGATAGTCAGAAAGGTTTTCAATGTTGACAGATGTACGAGTATTAACTTGAGTAGATGAAGATGGATCGAGCGAGTGGTCAGAAGCAACTTCTAGAGGCCGCGTTAACACTCATGCCGGTAGGCTACCCATTCACACACCTATCCCGGTGTTTTTAACCAGTATTCACAAAATTGGTTTATCAGACCTCAGTAGGTATGTGCCACAGTGTATTTTGGTCACAGTGTGAGTTTTGGCTATGGGTGGGTCTGAAACTGGAGTGGCGGGGGGAGGGGGGGTCGAGCTTGTGTTTTGCAATTATGTTTGGTCAAATTTTCAGATTTAAGTTTTTTTTTACATGTGGAAGACAAAGTGGTCTTATATCCATACTTCTCTGGCTGATGGGTTTCTATGACTTTAATTCTGGCTGCCTCTACGAATTTTCTTTTGTAGTAATGAGACTCTGTGTATATAAGATTGTCGTTTCATCCCACCGAAACCTGAGTTCAAGATACCATGTGTGTTTAACCAGTTAAGAATGTACCATGTCTTAATTTTAGTGTTATTTTTGTGATAATTTATACGTGTTTGAAGTGGTCTCTATGTACTCTATATTACATTCACACGGTATACTGCACACACAGTTTTTAGTGGATTGAATTTCGTCTATTGGTTTAGTTTTTGTGACATACTGTCTCAGAGTATTGTTGATTTTAAATGCTGTATTTATTTTATACTTTCTGGCTATTTTACGGATTGTTCTGAAAGTGTAGGTACATACGGGAAGCTGATGAAAGCATCAGGTTTACTTTCTACATTTGCAGTTGGCTTGATTGTTTTAGGTTGATTTCGTTTCTAATACATTTGTTAATAAACTTTTGTGAATAGCCTTTGCTTTTTAGGTCTTCCGTAAAAAATCTGTAAAATAGCCAGAAAGAATCAAATAAATACAGCATTTAAAACCAACATACTCTGAGAGACTTCAGATGCAACAAAAACTAAACCAAAATACAAAATTCAATCCACTAAAACTGTACCGTGTGAATGTAGTAGAGTGTACATAGGGGAAACTAAGAGACCACTTCAGACATCGTGATTGAGAGTATTCCGTCAACGGACTCTCAGCTGGGTTACTGCGGACTTGAAACCTATGGGCCCGGGTGAAGGTCTGATGGACTTGTGAATTTTTGGAAGTGTATAAAAGATAGGGGGTTCTGGCGAATTTCGGTGTTCATAAATTAATGGTTTTTTACCGAAGTTCTTCCTTTGGGCCTTGTAGTTTGAGAGATTTTAAACTACAGTCTCAAATTGGTGCTAATTTTTAAAATTGTTTGCTAATATATAAAGTTGGAAAATAACCTAAATTTGTTCTAAGCTTGATAGAAAGAAATATTTAGTAGTACTGGCTTGCCTAGCCTTTAACATGAAAAATCCCGGCCATCCTTACCGCCTATCTCATGGCTCCAAACAATTTGATAGACAACCAATATATTTTGAAATCAGCATAATATTCCCTTTTTTGATATTCCCCACATCATTTTATGATTTTTTTATTTCTGCCCCTTTAACCCCTAAATCCCAGCCCCGAACCCCAAAATCAGTAGGGTCTTTGTTAATGGTATAACTATGTGTCGAAGTTTCAAAAACAACCAGGATATTTACTAATAAATATTTACTAAAAAAAGGAAATATAACATGGGGAATTGGGGACCTCAAAACCCCATAAAAATAAAAATCTATACAATTTTATTCGTTTCCACCATCCATAACACTCAAGGACCATTTCTATTCAAAAATCTGAATTACCCCAGCCAGATTCGAGATCTCAACACTCCTGACAACCCTAACCGAAATATTATTAGTAGAAAGTAGCAAAAGAACAGACTTTTACACTTCCGAGAAACTACTCAATTCGGGTAGTTAGTCCGTTCTTTCCTTTATTATTGCTCTCTGCCACTATTATGAATCAACCACAGTATAGATTAGATTCATTAAGTTAACCATTTGCCATATTACATACTGTACAAGCATTGACAAAGTAATATACAGTCAAGAGACATAGTCAAATATACAATTAGAGATTACAAAGAGAATAATTTATCAATATAACTAGATTAAACATATGACAGCCCTATTGATACAAATTTTAATGTATTAGAAATTTATATTAGAGAGAAAAGAACTCATCTAGGTTATAAAAAGGGTGATTTAAAAGCCATATATAGAATTTAGTTTTAAAAAATATTTACAGAATATTTAGATATTAAACTTATGAGCTATTGTATAATTTCAATGAGATGACAATGTGGCTATTTATAGTTTTGCTTAGTCTAAAAATCTATGGAAGCATGTAGTTTATTTCTAGTGTTATAAACATGGGATTTATTTTGAATGAGATGAGGGTTTCTCAGAATATATAATAACAAATCAAATATATAGATGTTAATAACAGTAGGTATTTGCAATTTTATAAACAGTGGTCTACAATGTTCTAAAAAGGTGCCTGGGAAATAATTCTAATGACTTTCTTTGCAAAATTAAAATTTCATCTATCCTGCTGCAATTACCATAAAAATAAGACAATATCTAAAGATGGATTGAAAGTATGCAAAGTAAGCGGATTTAATGTAATTTAGATTAATACACTGTGTTAGTCATGATATAAGGAAGATCACTCTAGATAGTTTAGAAGCTATGTAATCAATATGGGCTCCCAAGAAAGAAGGTTTTGTCCAAAAATACCAGGAATTTAACTCTATCCAAATAACCCTCTCTCATATTTGTTTCAGAGTCTTTAGGCTAAATATAAATTGTTAGTTTTATCTTTATTTTAAAGAAAACCATTAGTTTCAAACCATAATGAGGCTTCTGTTAATTGAATTTTGAGCTAATGTTTGAAGTTGTTTTAAATTAGGATTAAGTATTAAAAGAGTTGTATCATCTGCATACAAGTAGGCTTTACTATGTATGCACTCAGGTCGTTAATGCAGATTAGAAATAATAGAGGCCCAAGAACAGATCCTGAGGAACTCCATTTTATGTCCAATTCTGACGATACGCCATCAATACAACAAACTTTTGTATCATTTTATGATATCACTGAGTTTATAAACCAATCCAATCCTAATAGCAATAATTTTACCTTTTTCCAGGAGTTAGTACATTTATAATGAATGACATGCCTGCCTGCATGTATGTGAATGGCATTACAATGTTCTTTTATGTATTCTTTTTGGCAACACATTTTTATGTAAGTACACGTATACTGCAAATTAAGTTATTTATGTTGAACAGTGCCAGTCTTCTAATAATCAGCGATTCCAACATCAACTCAAGCTCGTTCTCGAATGTTTTTACAGAATACTCGGGGTTCTTTTCTCCAAAAGTATGGGTTTGTTGCGAACACACTAAATCCCGGCCTGGCCGGGATGCCGTAAAACGCAACGCGACGCATCTAGTGTGAACAGTCTCATATAAAACCATGCATGTACTTGTACGAAGCCGCTGAACGATTCTATTAGGAAATCATGATTACTTGAGAAGGAGAAGTTTTTTATGTGAAGGTTGTTTTGATGCTTTAGGAAATTCGGTTGGCTTTGCCATTGGCAGAAAAAAGTAAGAGGATAACCAATTGTTTGGCTTTGCCAGTTATTAGACACTTGAAAAGGATGATCAACTGCTTGCATTAATAAAAAGTTTCATTGATGCAATTTGTACATGTGCCTACTTGAAGAGTTCTCTTTGAATACATAAACCTTCAAACGTTTTACTTGGTTAAGGTGTATAGATGATGTGTTTTTTTTATTTGGCAGCAATGAATGGAGAAACATTTTGATTTCTTAAACGACCTTAACACTTTCAGTGTATTAAATTTTACATGGAAAATTTCTGATACTTGCTTAATCTTTTTGGACTTAGATATATTTTTCAATTTTAATATTCTAAAAACTAAAATTCTTTTCAAAGATACCAACCACATGCAAAACCTCCATGACTCCAGCTGCCACCCAATGCACATGAAACGTTCGATCCCAAAGAGTCTTGCAGTGAGAGCTAAAACCCTTCCATTATACAGGGTCAGGCAAAGTGTGGAAACGCCTTTTGACTTTTACCAGTTTTCACGAACGAACTTCGGTAACATTTTATTAGAGGAACCAAAAGTGCCTTTTAATGCATACTGACACTTTGCCCCAGTTTTCAAATGGTTTAGCCCCATAATTTTTATAGGAAGCCCATCAAGTGACACCTCATTTTGAAGGTCTTAGAAAATGTTAGTGAATGCTGAAACTAGAAGTCTCTTAAAATCGACGCCATTTCTTTCTGGGTTAAGATAGAGACTTCTAATTTTCAGCACTCATTAAAATTTTCTAAGACCTTCAAAATGAGGTGTCACTCGATGGGGCTTCCCATGAAAATTATGGGCTACCCTCCCCAACCCCCAATTTTGAAAAACTGCGGCAAGTGTCAGTATGCATTAAAAGGTACTTTAGTTTCTTTAATAAAATGTACCATTTCGGGTTGTGCTGAAAAACTGGTGAACAAGTTATAAAGGGGTTTCCACACTTTTGCCTGACCCTGTATAGTATATAATGCAGGGTGAGTTTTAAATCCCCAAACCAAATGTTTTAATAGGATTCTGAAGTTTGTTTTGAAGTACTTAACGCCACCCATCCCCCACTCATGAACCGGGAAGTCCGCCACTCACGGTCGTAGCACTCTTCAGTTGAGAATCCAACGATGGCTGACCGATGTTCACAGCGGCCACGATGAAAATCACTGGGTAGGGCTCTTTTATACACGAGATCGATGGCACAATGATCCATGTACTATATGATATATTAAATATAGTGGGTCATTTACAAACGAGATCAAACCACCACGAAACTAGTTTTATTAACCACAGGGATCATTTACACACTAAATCAATGGCAATGATCCTCTAATATTAAATATAGAGGTCATTTACAAACGAGATCAAACCACCACAAAACTAATTTTATAAACCACAGGATAATTTACACACGAGATCAATGGTAATGATCCTCTTATATATATATAATACAAGATTTGAATCAAATTTGCACACGATCGGAATGATCCTCTAATATTAAATATAGAGGTCATTTACAATTTACAAACAAGTCAAACCACCAAACTCATGTTATAACCACAGGGATCATTTACATAATCGAGATCAATGCAATGATCCTCTAATATTAAATATAGGGTCATTCACAAACAAGATCAAACCACCACAAACTCATTTTATAAACCACACGGATCATTTACAAACGAGATCAATGGCAATAATCCTCTAATAAATATAGGGTCATTTAACACGATCAAACTACCAATGAAACTCAATTTATAACCACAGGGTCATTTACACACGAGATCAATGGCAATGATCCTCAATATTAAATATAGGGTCATTTACAAACGAGATCAAAACCACTGATCAAAACCACAACTCGTTTATAAACCACAGGGTCATTTACAATACGAGATCAATGGTAATGACCCCAATATTAAATATAGAAGTCATTTACACACGAGATCAAATTACCAGGAAATTTATTTTATAAACTATACAGGGCTCTTTTACACACGAGATCAATGGCACAATGATCCATCAATATTAAACATGGGGGTCATTTACACATCTAGAACAAACCACCACTAAACTACTTTTAAACTACAAAGATCAATTACATTTTTTGGTGCTATTGGAAATATTATAAAGAATAGCAAATAACAGTGCTAATCAAAATTTAAAATGAATAAAGATTATAATTTCTAGATATTGTTAAACTTTGACAACATTTTTGACCAACTTGAAATATGTGCTGTGAGGAAGTTTTGTATTACTGCTTTCGAGAATTCTTTACTAGTACCAATGGACATTAATTAGGCACTGATGGCTTGCAGATGTTTAGTCACAAACAAAACAAATTGATAATTTTATTTATAATAATATGTGTTTTTAAAATGTATACATCACAAACTACACTGATTTGAAACACACTGGTTCTCCAACAAAAATTAAATTAATAAATTAGACATTTTTAAACCGTTTCACTGATTTTTAATTGAAAAGAGCTACTACTAAGGCATATCTTCAGTTTAATAACAATAACATCATCTGTATAATTAAGTTGAATATCAAAAACATAAGTACACTCAAAAAGATAAAATTTCTAAATTTAGATATAATATTGTATAAACTATCAGTCGAAAAATTTTCTTTGAGTTTCTAACTTTTTCTTCAATTTGATCTTTACTATTGGTATAAATATATTACTAAAATTTAGAAGGTTGAGATTTAAGGCTTTTTGAGAACAAAGTTCTTATCGACAAACCAACGTTAACTTGATGTCGATGAGAACTTAATTCTCGAAAGGCCTAACCAACTAATAAATAAGTTTTATTGGATAGTGTGTGTTTCCATCAACTCTAAAATGTAAATCCAACAAGGTGCGCTCCTAGATGTACTTAAGGGTATGAAATAATTTATTTCAATAAACTGTATCACAGGCTTTTGCTAGACCAATAAAAAGCAATAAAGCTTTCTTATTTCCATTAATACATTCATAAATCATTTTAGTTACTAAAAAAGATTGTCCTTTTAATTTTTATCTGATCTAAAGCAAAATTGAAGGTTATTATCTTTTAAATACTTAACAAGTTGATGTAAACACTTTTTTCTAGTATTTTTGAAATATTACTTAGGGTATGATAGGCCTGCAGTTCACTAGTTCTTTTTTGGTCAAAATTTTAAAATGGGAACTACTTTTCCAATTTTATACAGAGTTGGAAATTTACCTTGTAAAAGACTCAATTTAAGATAGCAAATTTTATTTTAAATGTCCAACATTATTCTGATTTAATTTTGAGGAAATATTGTCCAGTTCTGGTGCACGATCTATTCTTAATTCTGACACATTTATATCATTCTATTTCAGTGATGGGTAATAACTCGAATGTTGTGTGTATTATGTAAGTTCTGTCATCTACTATTAGAGGATCATTTGTCAAATTAATTTAAACATTAGCATAGTATTCATTAAATTCATTAGCAATATTATATTTACTATCATCTGTTACAGTTTCATTATCATTAAAAAATGTTCAGTAGGTAATTCAATTATAGTTTTGTGTTTCCAAAATATTTCTCCAGTATTCTTCCATAGCAATTTTGGATTTCCTTTAGAGCTATTAATCTTTTGTTAATAATAAAGTTGTTTAGCTCTCTTTAGTTTAAGGAGTTGCTTAAAATATTTCTATAAGTTTTAACATGATTGGTGTTGGTGATTGGTGGTTTTAACAGGTTTGTGTTAAACGGTAGTTTTTTTTATTGTTTACTTGGTTTATCTCTAGTTTTTATTGATTTAACCATTTACCATTAGGTTACTTCTCTGTATGTATTAAATACTCGATGAGTAGAACGCTCGGTTTTCTCTTGCCCTCCCATCAGTTGAGTGCTACCATATCTATCTCTAGTACACAGAGATGGCTAAGGCCTATGGTGCAATGTTACTGGACTGACATTGCTTACATATTTTGCTTTGTACCTTCTTAGATTGTAAGGGCAGTTACAATAAATCCATGACAAAGGAGACAAACACAACTTCATTTAAAGTTATAACATTGAATTACAGTTTCGTGGTAAATTTTTAATAGTAAAACAAAATAAAATAATTCATACTTCTACAGTAGCCAGTTACAAGAAAGTAAGGAAGGCAATCACATCACTAATTAATGCAAAACAATTATATCCATAATAATATTTAAATAACTTAGCTTGTCATATTAATAACAATTCTATTTACAAATATAACATTGAAAGAAAACATCTAGTAGGCCTATGTATTGAGTTAAACTAGCAAACAGTAGTGAAGAACCACTCTTCTTTACTTTTTTTTGATAAGTAGCCATTATAAAACTCTTGGGGACTTATCAGAGCTTTGCCTCAATTTGAATCCACCACAGAGAACTTTCAATCCGTCAGCACATTCCACGCTCAAAGTCCTGTTAACTTTGTTGTAAATTATTTGTCCAGCTTTTGCACTTTTATCACTATTATTGCAGACAATGTTTGATTGAGGCCTAGTGAGAGGGTCTGATGAAGAGTTCAAGAAGTTCAAGGTCCGATGTTTGGGAAGAAGATTTTTCAGATGGTGATTTTAGCTGGGCAGAAGGTGTATCCAAATCTAACTGGATATCCAACAGCCTACAAAACAGTAGCTATTTGTTGAAATGAATAATAATATATGTCACTTTACTAACTCAATCATATTGTGTTTATTTCATAATAATTTCTCCAATTATGTTAAAGTCAAAATCATCAGTCTAATTCTCCAATAGGAATAAAACTTGCATTCTTTAAAAATGTTCTCTTTTATCTTTATATGCAATCAGCCATATATGCACAAAATTCTTAGTACCTTGAATAGATCTTAATTTGTATAAATTAAATGCTAATTTATTACTAAATAAATTTGAAGACATTATATTACCAAATTTATTCTAGTAATATACTTGTATATATTTATTACTAATGAAATTTAAGACAAAATGTATATATTTTGTACATATACTTGTATATATCCTTATATACTCCTCACTCTTTTGTTGTAAATTAGATTTAGGGAGTTACAATGAAATTGTATTATGATAACAGATAACATGAAGAAAACTAATACAGTTAAAAAGAACTCAATAATTAATGTACATGTTTATCTTTGAAAGATATAAGACAAGTAAAATTTACAAAATATTATCTATACTAGTTTGACATTCTAAACTATTCATAATGTCAGTTATTATCAGCTGTGAATGCATACCTCACTACGGGAGCATGCACTATTTCAGAATTCAGAATGAATATAGAGACTATAAGAAAGACTGAGCAGTTTGTCTCTTTTAGTACTCTGGCTGTGCTAGGGATGTAAAACTCTGTGATGTTGTTTTCATCGATCCAGGCGACTTTAAACCACTTTAGTCGTCACCATGGTTTGGACAGGATGGCATCAACTATCAAGGCTACTATGTGTGAGCATATTTAAAAAATAATTATTCCGTAATCATGAGGCAAATATTTTTTACCGGCAAGGAAAAAACAGTTGTTTCTGATAAAGACAAGTCAAAATCTCTTTATTTACAATCTCCAAGATTAGCAATGGCATCCATCAATAATAGAATACAGTTAGCTTATAAACCAGGTAATGTTCTGTGTTCTCCATTTGATAGGTACTCCCTCAATGTATGAAATGGGTCATTTTGTGATTTCGTCTTAATGCAGTTCAAAATGTATAGTATTTTCTTATAAAATTCCTCTACAGATTCATTTGATATACAGAGTGATTCTAAAATAAAAGCGCCAAATTTCAGGGTGGGTTCCTTATGCAAAAACAATAAAAGTTCCTATAAACATGGGTACTAAAATGCTACCCCATCGCTGTATTTATTTAAAATTTATATCTCCAGAACGGTTTGACCGAATGGGCATTCAAACTTGGTATGGTGTTTATGTGTCATAAGGTTATGTTATTGTTCCATTTTATAATTAATGATAATTGTTTAGACTGCATAATATGAGATGATGTAAACAACTTACTTTTCTTGACCATGCATCAGTTTACCGTTACAAAATCAATGTAACCATTGTATGTAAATGTATTATGCAATAATTATTTTGAATGTTGTATAGACTATTTCTCGACTTTTTAGATTTTCTTCTATGTTCAGTCTAAGGTAAAAAGCAAAACTGAACTGTTTTGTTTCACGATTGAATTCAGCTGTCAGTCGTGCTGTATGACGTGTGTTTATCAACCTTACCGGTGTTTACTAAGTTGTTTTATTATTTTCAAACAAATGTGATTTGTTAGTTAGTGCTATGAATTAGTAAAGTTATAATTGGATGATTGTGTATGTATTGAACTCTTGGGTAATAGTGAATTGGGTTGACAACTCCAGCAGCTGGGAAAAGTCCCAATCAGGTGTAGTTCTACTGTTAAAAAAAACAGGGTTTGAGGGGTTAGTGCTCTTTGTCTTGACAAAATCCCAATAGGGCCAAATTATGATAGTTTTGTTTTCTTGTGCGTTTTTACTTTGGTCAAGGTGAGCTCCTCCCCTATTTCTTTTTGATAGCATATCCTGGCCTAGTGCCCTATTTCCTAAATCTATAACATATATTATGCTGTCTGTGCTTAATATGGACACAGTGTATGTAATTCGATCAAAGCTGTTAGAAAAACTAAAACTAGTAACTTTTATCTAAAGAAAGGTATTTAGTTTAATAATATTGGGTTCAACAAATAAATCCATTGGGAAGAACTAAAATCAGCAGTTGATTCTGGTGACAGTTCATTTTGTCATAATTCAAACCTTGTATATTATTAAAAGTTCAAACTCTTAACTATAGCCAAAAAACTCAAAACATTCAAGTTTAAACGGTTGATGAATCGATTTTCCACCATTGGTTAATTGCAATTAATATTGATTATAGCCCATTTCAATAATTGCAATTGTTGATATCTGACTGTTCTATAGTAAAATAGTTGAACTTTGAGTTTTTGTTTATAATGAAGTCTTGAAACACTTGATAATCAAACTGCTTGCGCACCGCTAATGGAACCTAAGAGTTTAGTACATAAAGTGCAAGACGACAAATTAGGACGCAGTTTCATCACTCCTGTGATGACGTTTGGACGAGTTTGTGTAAATGTCAAGCTGCTTGACCACACACGTCTTAAAGGGATGAAAAAGTCAATATACCTGTATCATTTTTACTAGCAAGATTCCCTGGACAGTCTCAAGCTCATGCGTGTGTGATTGTGTTTACAGAGAGTAAGAATAGGATGCAATATTCACCTGGTCTGAATGCCATGCCAATGAGTAGTTAAGGGTGGAGGTGAGAAACGGCTCTGTGCAAGTCAAACACTCTCTTCGCTGACATTCGACTCCAATCCACACAAGCAAGTTCAGAAGTCACTTTAGGAGCTGCAAAATTTCAAATGTTTTGAACAACTTTGTTTTTCTATTCAAAATTATTCATATTTAGCTTGTGGAGAATTGATTTATCCCAGTTTAGGACCTCTTTAAGTACTATAAATAGTTAATACCTTATTAGCCTGTAGATCCTCATGTGTACAGATTTTCACTCCATGCTATACAGGCAAAAATTGCAACTTTCTGCCAAAAAAAAAAGGTAAAGTTTGTCTTGTTTAACGAGGCGAAGTTAGGACTACAAAAGTCCTCTCTAACACTCAACCTTGATCTTTACCTAGCGTCACTGTATAGTCACATTACAAATTGTAAGTGGTGACTGCAAGGATCGAACCCGCGCCACGGAGTGATGATTCGAGTCGCGCGATAACAATCCGCCTCGATCCACTAAAATGCATCATGTGATAATCTCTACAGGCTAATAAGGTGTTTATAGTATTTAGTTTGTGTTTTACTAACTTTTACATTTTTACTTGTACACAACTTAGACTTGGAAGGAACAGTTACTTGGAGAAACAGTTATTACTCTGAGTAGTTGATTCGCTAGTTGAAGCTTTCACTGATCGGGTGCTTATAGGCACTTTGCATCTTAATGGTAACAATTGCAATTGGCTTTATAATGTCGATAGCAGTGAAAGTGTTAATCTGATAGGTACCTAGTACCGATGTTGAGGTGATTATTTCTAAGATAGTGATCTAAACAGCTGTAAGATCAATAGTTGGAGTAGTTTCACTTCAACAGTTGACTACTTTCAATAATTGTATGAATCATTCAGATCAAGCAAAACATTTAAACATATAAATAGCTGACGTCCTAACACAATGAAGATTATCAAAACTTATCATAACTTTAAAATGATTTAAAGATCATTATAGCTTTAGCACATAATTTCATGCGCCAAACAGCTGGTTCGAGAGAAAATTTACAAAGAAGAAATATTTGTTGGCATTCTATTCACAGGGTTAAAAAAGTGAAATTTTATCATGAACTTCTTAGACCAACATGTTTTCACGCTATCATTTCAAACTTAAATTACTTTCATACTATCAAACCCCGTTAATTGATATGAGCTGATAGTACAAAATCCAAGACTAATTTCAGTAGCCAGTTATTATAAGGTGTATTACTGATTTTCTATGATTAGTGAAACCTACCATACGTAACACCATCGGTTGCTTGTGGTGTTGCCATCTCTACACACTTGGGCAAGTCTCGCACACACTCCATGAGTAGAGAAGCACCCTGAGCCGCGAGTCTGTCTGTCAGCTGAGCAGCTGTCTCAGAGGGTGATATGGCACATCGGTACTGTCTCACTACTGCACCTGTGTCAAACCTGCAACATCCAGTCAAACTGACGTATAATATACATTTAAATAAAATTTCAGCTGTCAGGTTTAGTTACCTTTTGTCTGGGGGAAATTAAATTAAACTGGAATTCTGTAAAGTGCCAAAACTGTCCGAGCATGTCAAATTCAAAAAGTTTATTGCTAGGACATGTAGAAATGTATATGCATAGTAAACGTTATCAAAATTTTATTTTATGCTTTAATTGGCCAATTTGCTTGCTTGAGAAACAGAGATCCTGAGAAGACGACAGGAATTGTGCAGATGTATAAGGTTCATATACATCAACGTGTACCCTTGTAATTTCACCCGTACATTTAAAGCGTCTCACAGACTCAGATTTGCCGAGTGACTGTTCAGGTCGAAGTAAACAGCTGACGGTACTGTGAAATTGAACTATACTTAACTTATGATAATGCAGGAAAAGACATGCATCATCACGGGGAAGGGTTGTAAACTTTAAAAGAACGTTGTTAACTTTAAAAGAAACCAGTGAACTGTTTATTTAAAAGACAAATTCTAAGGCAGTTGTATTAGGAAGGAAGTAATAAATAAAAATTCAACAGAAAAAGGAAGTCTTAGAATAAAAATGAAAAAATGCCCTTGTCAATTAAGTTATACATGTAGATAGATAGATAAAACAATGTAAATTTAATTTACTAACACAAAACATTGTGTAAATTAAATGAACCCAATATAAACTAAAGAGTAATTTATGCAATTTTTATATTAAACAAAAACAAAACCTATTGAAACCGCTCAAATTGCTACAACCAGTAGGAAAGATAGGAAGTTGGTATTGGGGCGTCTGTACACGTGGAGCAAATATGTCTACTGAGTAGTGAGTATGCCTCGCCAGTCGTGACTCACTACTGTGGCCGAGGTAAGTAGTTTGACGAATACATACCAGAGTGTGCCACTGCACTGGTTAAATAACGCTTTCAGAGCCCACTTGGTCCTCTGCCATTTACTTTGTGGGTGTTGTATGGATATGAAATATAGCTAAAGACACACTGTGCAATGGGCTAAACCCTTAAATAAAGTTTCGACCCCATAACTTCAGCCATTCTTGAGTTACAAGCGATCCATCATCACTTAAAACAATACAGGCAGACAGACAGGGATATTTTAACGTCAGTTTCGGCCTTTACAAAGTATAAGAAAACCAAAAATCTATGGATTCATTTCAATGTACAGACAAAAGTCTTATTTTATAAATAAAGTTTGCTAAAATTTTGTTTTGTTTTTAGATATGTTTGTAGGATAGGATATAATACGGATTATCTTTCATTACGGATTTAATACGGTGTCTGGTATATTATTAATTTCTGTGTCAATTGTTGATATCAACTGTGAATTGAAGGTTAGTTTCAGAACAGAGGCAGGATATTGGTGTCTGAACAGAAGCATTTGTATAGTATTTACATTTTATGCACTGTCCAAATCAAACCTCTTTAAACACAAAATCATAACTTTTGCTTGAACAACTACCTGTCTGGGGCAATCTTCATGACAGTAACTCCAGTTTCAGAATCAGAGTTCATGACTGCATGCACAATAGGAGCAGCTCCTCTCCAGCGAGGCAACAAGCTTCCATGGATATTCAAGATACCTCTGTGTAAAATACCACAATTCTTACATTAGTTTACTATAATAATGAACAGTTAATTATTTCAAGGTAGATTTACAATAAATACAGGAAAAAGAATTTAACTCTTTAAAAAGCCATATGTTAAGTTGTAAATAGTTTAAAATATACAATTTTATAGGAAACAATTCAACCTTCAGGCTCGCTGGGTGCAAATTATCAAAACTCTTTAGACGAGTTTACACTAAATAATATTTATTTCACACTAAAGACTATTTCGAAATCGACTATTTCCTATGAATTTTCTTTATTGTTAACTCTATTAAGTTTGACCAAATTTCTAGCTTGTTTTATGCTTGAAAATGAAAATTTAAGAATGTAGGATCAGCTTAGCTTTGGCTGAACTGGATTTGGCCTTTAATTAAAATAGCATTTTTCATAAGGTTGTCACTTATTTAACAAAAAATATCTGACTGCAGGTTTTCCAGACATGTTCCAAACTTTTGATTGAAAGTGTATCTAGGTAATATTTTGCACTAATTATTGGCAACAAGAACTTAGTAAAGAACATCACATTATGATAGCTTTAGACCATTAACAGATCATGATGACAAGCACATCTTAGAAATTATTTGACCGACACATAAACTAATTTTACAATATTCTGACAAGATAAAATTATGGAAGAAATTATGCACGATTTGTACATAGTCTTTGGCAAATTCAATTTGTTCTGAATGCCCTTACTTTTCTAGGCTCATGACATTCCCAGACTTTCCCCTGTTATCCAAGTGTTCCCTAATTGTCACTAAACTGATGTTTTGTAGCATTTTAATTTTATTATATTTTTAAGGTCTAATGAAAACAAGTTTAGGTCCAACTTACAGAGGAATTGCTGTTATTATCTCTCTAGGAATAAGGTGGCCAAATGAAACGACAACTCCGACATCAAACTTGCCGGCAACATTTTCTCGCTTCAAGGGCCAATCAATGATTTGTAGTTTCTCTGCTTCTGCAAACTTTCTGACAACGGAGCCTTTCTGAGCAACCACAGCCAACTCACTCATTAATGTCCCTTGCGCCTGCAACAATAACATAGCAAATTATATAAAACTTGAAACTTTATATATTTTGTTATTAATGTAATTGTTTTAATTAATTGAGCAAAGCGAGGTCCAAGATTAGACTTTACCGTGTTGAATTTTACTGTGTAACGCAGTTTTGGGAGCGTTTATGGACTAATTTGCTTGAAATTTGGAAAGCAAGTGCTTTGTAGGAAAATGGAAAGTGGATGTATGGGTTTCAGCCTAGAGTATTTTAAAATGTTACTATCATTTCAATAATAAATAACCTAAAAAAAAGTAAGTATATAAATTCTAGAGTCTAGAAACACGTCTTATGTTTACTAAGATTGAATAAAAACTATGAAATATATTTTGAACAGCTACCCTGTTCAAAAGCCTGAATGAATAATTTCTTGAAACCAAAGCATAGGATATGCCTATGTTCTGTACTAATATGATAAAATACAGTGTAACTTTTAAGAATAAACAATAATTTCTAATTGTGAGGGAAGTGTAGGCCTATTGACGGCAAGGTGAGGAGCAGAGAATGACGATTGACGAGGTTACGAGACTCCAGGTGACACTTATCTCATTCTTCTGTCACTCATTTCCTCGCCACAAGGCTGGCAAAACTTGTGTGCTCACTATTTAAACCATCAAGCACAGTTTGCGACTTACATTCTACTTCTTATCTACAACATGGCAGATCAATTGCTCTTCTTTGTCCTTTCTAGTCTGGTAAGCTGTACTTTTTGTTTGTCTTTTTAATTTTGTTGACTGTAGTAGTTTTCCATTAAGTTTAATTCTTCTAGGAGCTAAAGTTCAAAATATCAAATCAGTACTTCCTTAATTGTTATACTTAGAGCTGTGACATACATGACATAAGCATCTCGAACAATTTTGAGTATCCTCTTTGAGGGAATTATCAGCAAAACCCATATTTTTGTACTTGTGTGTAAGTTTACTTTTAGGAGAAACAAAAGAAACTTCTGTCAATTTTCTTCAAATTTTAAATCATAGAAACAGCTTTTTTAAATGACAACGCTCTGTTTTCTACAAGATGATTAACATAGCCTAATCAAAATGTTTTGTTTAGTTTTAATTAAAAACATTGTTTTGTGATTTTCCCAGAAGTCGGTCTGTATTAATTTACCTTAGCCCTGACATTTAAAAAAATTGCTAAAAACTATTGGTAGACTAGTTGACTTGCCTGTGCTTTGCTACAGATAAAAATTGTGTAGTCTCACCCTAAAGTTGAATTTTTATCTTAATCTTTTAATTATCAAGTCTGTTCATTACAAGTGTGTTCTAGTTTTGTTTGCTTTCATTCCAAAGTATTGCAGTTATTACAAAACATTTTCTATTGATACTACCAAGCATACCCTGTCACAAAGAAAGAACCATGATGAAAGAACCAATACATGTGTAAAGGGTTCGGAAGACATTCTAAAGTTTTCTGTGCCTTAATTCCTTCCCTTAAAAGGTTAACAACCTGTTTTTTTTTACAAGTGCATTTTCTAGTTAACTTTTTAGTTACCATAGACAAACTTACTTTCAAATGTAATATTATGAATGCAATATTCAAAACAATTATAATGATAACCAAAATTGTGTTCAAAGTGAAGTTGTGTTGCAGGTAGTATGGGAAGTGTGTTCAGCAGCCACTGCTGGGAGAGTGTCTCCAGACGATCTGGACACATTGACAACAGACCAGCTCTCTCTGTCAGAGATTCACAACGACCAGGAGCCGATACAGGTTTCCGAGGAGCCTCCAGAGTATTTGGTCGAGTGGGAGGACTACGAGGAAGATCCGACCAACAACTGCAACCTAACCTCATTCGAGGGATCCTTCAGCGCCACGTACCAGTGCCAGGACGGCACAGTGTGGACGGTGAGTGTTGAGGAAGCAGGAGACGACCTCTGCATCTACTCCCGCAGTATAACCAACCTCGGCGGTGACACCCACACCAAGAAGACAGCAGTCAAGTGTGCCATTGCAAAAGAGTGGATGCAGGACCTAGTTCAGTATGAAGTGCTTTCAGGTGTTCCTGATATGTTCCTCTTTGATTCTGACAAAGTTATCAACAAAGAAAATGTGGAAGGTCCCTCACTGTCAGATCCTAGTCAGTAAAATGTATGCCTATTGTAACTATCATGAAACTAGACTTAAGTTTTTTATAGCCATAAACTAGTCAATAACAAAATAACTGTTTTATTACTATCCAACATCTGTGAGATGTCCCCAAAAATTTCCTTTTCATCTCTCCCCCTTACCCTATAAAAGAACAATTACATTGTTTGGAGTGCCTGAACATCCTGAGGAAGATTCTTATGTGCTGTTAAATGCCTCAAAAGACCATTGTCGGAGCACTATCACTACAATATAATGTTCACTTCACTCAACACTACACTATTTACAGTTTAAAAACATAAGCTGCGTCAGAGTCAGGTAACAGTGGGGGGTGGTACAGGTGCACTAGCATCGCCGGGCTGTGCGTAGGCGTGCACGGCGAGGTGGCGATTGGCATTGGTGGCCGATGGTGTTGACTTAGGGGTTCTATTGTAGTGCTGGGAACCCCCTCGCCACGCGTTCGCACAGCCCGATGCTAGTGCACCTGTACCACCCCCACTGTTACCTGACTCTGACGCAGCTTATGTTTTTAAACTGTAAATAGTGTAGTGTTGAGTGAAGTGAACATTATAGTGTAGTGACAGTGCTCCGACAATGTTAAAAACACTTTTATAAATGAATTAAGGAGAAATATATTTTAACATCTACTTAATAGTTGGGCTTGAATCACAATAAACAAACCAAAATATTAACAATACTAAGGGACATATGTTCATCTTCTCAGGTTTATATGAAGAAATAAAAACATAGAGAATTAGGTTTTTGTTTTTCAATTTGCGTTCTAACCTGAGAGATTGAAAAGTTCCTTAAGTCTGCTATTAGGAAGACTCAAAGTATGCCCTCTGGCTGAGAGTTATTCCATCTTTTGTCTGAATAATCTCCAATCCTAGATATGTGTCCGGGTCTAATACTTTGATCTTGAAGTTTTGTCTTAAGTTCTCTACAAACTTATTAACTTGTTCTTGATTGCTTCTACATATGAGTCTATCGTCAACATATATGATCACGAACATCTTTTCACCATTTTCCTCTCGTATAAACAAACAAGGATACGACGTGCTTGGTTTGAAACGTTGAGATTCCATGAGGTGTGAAAGCCTTTTATTCCAGCATGAAATTATGAAAGTTACACACCTTTTTAAAATGAAAGTTGAAAAGTGTGCAGGCACTACTTTTGTGAATAAACCATTAATTTAAATAATGAAACTTATGAAAAAGGCTAACATACAGTTTTTGGACTTTTCCAACTCAATTTCAATGCTTCAAGCAGTTTTAAGGAACAAATATGTCAAAACATGCAACTAATTTTTTAAGTTGAAGATTTGTAGTAAAACATTTTGTCCAATAGGTTTGAATTTGTTTGTAGGTAAATGCCTAAATGGTGGTATAAAAATGAGGTATATAACTTATATATAAGCCAGACGTATCAAAAGTAGCTAGGGGTAAAATTTTAAAATAGACGTCTGAGAGATGATGGATAGTATTGGTGAAAGTTTAAATACCATGATAGTAATAGAGGGTTGATCACTGATAAAGCTCTGGGACAGGCACGAATATTTGAATAGAAAACCCTATTTATAAAATGTAAAATATCTGAAAATACTTACAATTTAGCACAGAGAGGCTGAACACTCTTCAAAGCAAAGTTGTCAGTTCCAAAAAATATTACTTTCCATGGTGGTCTAGGTTTAGTTTTACAGTTTGAATAAGACCTACAAACTCGATTTAACGTTAGAGGCAATGTAGGTTTGATTGCATGAAGTGTAAAATGTTTAGTCCTACTCCAAGCAACAGTAGCAACCCCTCTTCGAACAAAAAGCTTAGCGATGGTGGCATTTGAACTTACAAAAACACCACGCCAACTCAAATTCATGTTGATCCTAAATCCAAAATTACTTTTTAGGTAGTACTTTGGATGAGAACTTAACAACGCAAAGCATTTCCCATTAATGTTATCTATTTTTATGTTACCATCAACTAGAACCTTACTTTTGGCCTAACTAACCACGTAGGCCTAACAACTAATACCTTACACATCTACCGTTGAGTTATATTAATATATTTAACAAAAGTTACTAAAATCCATGTTGATTGGGGTAAGACCATCTCAATGTTAACTAATAAGCTAATCATTAGAAATAATAAAACCGACCGGCCTACAAAGTTTTGGCGCTTTGGTCTTTTCACATAACCTAAAACTCGTATTGTCGTCTGTCGAATATTTAAACAGATAAAAAAGACAGGAACACCTGATGGCCACAGAGTATACTAGCAGTTCAAGCGCTAGTCTTTGGGTGTAGTCATCGACTTTAAATGTATATACTGTATAAAGTCAAAGGTGTAGTACACATGATACAGCAAACCCATTAAAAGTCACTGGCAAAACCATTATTTATTTATTTATTTTAACCTGCGGATGGAGCTAGCCTACGGTGAAGCTAAGTCTTGGTTTCAGGCAAATGGATTGGTGCAGAATGAGGGAAAGACGCAGCGGGGAATCTTCACCCTGAAGAGGAATGAGGAGCAGGAAGAGGCCAAGTTGTTGGGTTTTCATCTCCAGGGGCGGCTCGAGCATGCATGCGCCCTCGGGCAGACTCAACGGCAGCGCCCCCAGAGGTGGTCTGGAGGGACTCCCAAGCCCAAAGTGGGGTCCGGGCCCCCGGAAAATCTTTGAAATTTCAAAGCGAAATACCCTGTTTTAAAGCGTTTTAAAGTGGGCCTAGTGTTAACTCGCTATAACAAAAATAACTGACTACATTACCAGTAACATGACTGTGAAGAGAAAGCATTATTTTTTATAAAATGTTTATGAAAACCTTCTGACTAGCACTAAGCAATTCGAAAACCCCGGTTGTTTTGAGGACTTTTTTTAAAAACGGTCTCCTTTTTTGTTGCTTTTCAGCCACCCTTTTCTGAAATTTTGCCCTACTTGGCTTAGAAAAGCTCATGGTACAGTATTTCCCTGCCCTATACACCTCCAGGCACCAACACATTTACACAAATAAATCACAATTACTCAACTCAAACGAATAATCACTGTTCAACTCTTGAAATAGAAAGGAACATGTCACAAACAAACGTTCACACGTCTTTCGCATAGTTAATTAATAAAATACAATTCCTTTTTTGTTCAGAGTATCGTTAATTCTCTAAAAGTATTTTCCTTTTCTTTCTATAAAAATTCCCTTTTTAGCTGTATGCACCCAGTGCCCCCCAAAAACTCCGCCCTCCTTACGCCCCTGGGCGGCCCCCCGGGTTGCCGGGTCCTCGAGCCGCCTCTGGGTCCGCCCCAGTGGTCACTTCAGAGAAAGTCTGGATTCGTCCGACCAAGGAACACATGACGACACCGCGCACGATACAACTTGCATAAGGGTCCGCCAGCCTTAAAAGAAGGTTGTTCCTTCTTTTAAGTAAAAACTCTATCTATAAACCTGAAAAAACTTTAAAACTCTTGTTTTACCGCTAAAGTTGATCGTAATTTCAGTATTTCAGGAGGTGATAATTTAAATTTCCTTATGGCTTTTCAGCTGTTAAAGTTCACTTGTAGACTGACATTGAATTGAAGAAAGTCTCATTTTTTCCAATTGACAGTATATAACCCTATGTTTGAAGTTTCCTTTTGACGAAGGTAGAATATTTTCTGATCATAAAAATACCGTATTTATGCAAGCTAATGGAAGAGGAATTATTCATAGTTTTTATATACATGATTTTGGATTCACCCTATAGAAACTTTCTACCTTCTTATTGGTCATTTTGACTCCTTTGTTCTCCTTTTGTTCTCCTTTGTTCCTTTGACTCCTCAACTGACTCATTCAACAAAACTCTGAAGAAATTCTTTTTTATTGGCAGTGCATAAATAGGGACTTAATTTCTCTATAAATTGTCGTTTAATGTCTTAAAGTGTGTGTGAATTTTCTGTTGAATTTAGGCTAGTTGTCACAAAAAAAAAAGTTAAAAGAAAAAAGGTGAACTAGATCCTTGATTTAATTTTGAAAGTAAAGTCACAAAGATGAAAAATGAATCCATGACAACAACACATAAACAAAATAAATTACCAATACTATATCAGTTTCAAAATTTTTTGTTAAAGTTCCAATTAAGTTTCGCTGCATCTTGGGCGAAACCATGTCGATTCCAAAGAAAGCAGCAGGCATGGTGGTGGAGGCCATCCGCAACCTTCGCTTCAGGAAGGGGTTCACAAAACAGGAGATCCTGGGCTACATCAAAACCAACTACCCGGCCGTCTCGTCCAGGACAATTAGGTATGTATATCGCAACTGTTTTGACTTTACAGAGTAAGTAAGAAGTTAGAGGTTGAGCCGTTGAGGGAATCAAGGGGTAAAACTACAGGGTATGCAGAGATATACCCTTATCAAATGAAAGAGCACGGGGGAATCGCATTTATCTGAGAAAATACTTAAAGATAAATACTGGGTGAAGGATGAGAGTATTTGGGGTTTGGTGAGGTGAAGTCTTGTTGCAGACCGGGACAGAACTGCTCATGCAACCAACGACCAATACCAAAGTAAGGGTGACCGTTTATTTTGTGTCAATCAAACAGCTTAAGATTGACCAATACCGGTCGGCCGTTTTGATTTTGCTCCATAAGGAAAAACCAAAAATTGTAAAACGAGAATTTTCATGAGACACCTCACACTTACAATTTGTATCAGATCTTTTTTAAGAGAATTTGTATTTAAAATATGACAATATCCTGCAGAGACTCCACTGACCACTTGTGTTCAAAACTCTATTAGTTTAACAGTAAAACAAGAAATTAAAGTACAATGTTTCTTAACTTTTAGATTTCTGTTACAGTCTTACAAATGAGAAAATATAAATTAAGCTCAGCGAAGTCACTAAAACATTCAATGCACTTTAAAACAAAATTGTTTCCTAAGAGTTCGATAAAAGGTGTAGGCATAAGGTGTACCAGAAAATTCATTTTTACATTTTTTTATGAGTCAAAAGCTAAGAGCATAGCCACTTCTGCACACTGCCAAAACAAGGGTAGTGAACGCTAAGAAATATGGTACCGAAAATTGAACTCAGGACTTCAACTAAGGTTGTCTTTTTTAAAATTTAATGTAAATAATCTGTGTGCTTTGAAGGTGTGTGCACACGGTGCTACAAAGGGGACATAAATGTGGCATCCTGTCGGAACAACAAGGCCGGTTTCTGCTGCGCACTGCTGCCGTCATGTCTCCCAGCATGAGCGAAGAGTACGGGCCTGTCAGCAAGCCTGACTGTGGGTGTGGCAAGCGCTACAAACAGGTGAGTATATTCTAGTGATCAGCTGTTGATATTTCCACTATGGTTCTTACGAACTTCCAAGTGGATTTTACGAACGTAATATTACGGTGAATTTTTGTATAAATGTCGGCTCTCATGACCTTGAGCATTTGCCGTTAGTTGTATGACAAGCGTTGCTCTGTTTTACACCCATATTTTGACTTTATTTGTATCCGATTTTATTTGGCTTTGTTTTGTTTTAAATCTTGAAACTAATTTTACTTGCTGCTCAAAATATAAATATATTATGTCCCGTTTTTACGAAAAAGTCAAAACTTCGTCAAAATCGACGCTTTTTAAATAAATACAAAAGTTATATGAACAACAATTCTATGTAACTGTTCAACACAATACACTCTAAATAATGCTATTGTCCAAATAACAACAGTTTTTATCAATTAACAAAGAAAACATAATTGGTTTTATTAGTTTACATTGAGTTTACAGAGAATAAATCCAAAACGGCGTGGGGGTCTGGCCTTAACGCAGTCATATGGAAGCTGATAACGCATTTAAAAAACTCCCATATGATCAACTCTTGAACATTAAAAAATACTTACAAAAAAATAGAACAAGAAACTTTAGCGGCACCTTTAAAACTGGCCAGTTATCAACACCATTGTATTTGAAGTAAGAAGATGCTCAATGTTGGAAACAATAATAATTTAAACTAATTTTAAAACATCAAAACCAATATTATAACTTAGGACGAGGCCTTTCAAAGGCAATGAATGACCTCTAGACCAAATAGAAGTTCCTGGAACCAATGTCTCAAATGGATTACTCACCTTTCTCCGTTAGACTTTTGTTTCAATTTCTCTTCAAATGATATGTTTAGTTGTGTTCAGAGTGTTACTTCTTCTTCAGTCATTATTACCACGAAAACACTTTTCATTTTGATTCATTTAAAACCAAAGATTAAACACGCAAATGCTTCAAATTATGAGTAACGAATCACTTTTTTACACGTAATTACCGTTCTAAATTTGAAACCAGTAATGCATCAACTCTGGTAATATTCAGATTTTACAGTTGAACCTCCTTTATAAATCTATTTGAAACACACTTTTTAACTATAGATTACCATAGAAAGAAAGCAGACTACTATTTTAACGAAGGGGCCAAGAGGGTATGTATGGCCCCTAACACAAGGTCTGGTGCATTATTTTGTACCTCTGTCTTTTCCCAACAGATTAGAAAAAGTGGAGGCAGTAGAAGAAGACGCAGAAGTAGCTCCAGGCGAAAGCGTCGCGCGTGCAGATCCAGGTCCAGGTCAAGACGAAGATTAAAGAGACGCAGGTCAGGGAAACGCAGATCAAGGAAATGTAGATCAAGAAAACGTAGATCAGGGAAACGTAGATCAGGGAAACGTAGATCAAAGAAACGTAGGTCCGGCAGAAGACGGTCTATTCCTCACACTACACGCTGTAAGGAGAGCCAAGAGAAAAGACGACAAAGGCGTGCCTAGAGCAAGCAAAACCGTTGATGCCACATTCAACCATGATATCGTCAATTGTATCGTGTACCTTAAATCGTGAATTTTAAATTATACTGTGTACCACAGAAGATAATTGAAAACAATTTCTGTATTCCGACAAGAGTGCTGAAATACTCAAATAGTTTTAGTTGTATATTAATTAAGATCGTTCTGGCGGCACAATATTACATTAAAACCGTTTTGTTTGAACACATTCCAAAATAACTGCTGGGACTTTTAGCATGTGGCTACAGCAATGGTCTTGAACTCTTCAAAGGTGTAAATCGATCGACTCACCGAGCACTTCAAAATAGTCTTTTTAGAGTAGCCTATGAGGTGTTGTGGCTTTGATAATTTGGAAGCATGTTGTGCAAACTGCATAAGATGGCTTCTTGGCAAAAGGAACCCAGTGATGGATGTGCTGGGAGACAAGTCGCTCTTCTTGTGTGATAGGGAAATCTCCATTTTTATCAGATATTGAGTACGATTATGTTTCATGGCTTCACAAATATACAACATCACAACTGTTGGAATATTAAAAGTCTTGAAGGTGTACCTACAAATCATCTCATCCCAAAGTTGGACTGGAGTGAGCATATCGAAGCTGTTATAGTTTTGAAGAGACTAAGTAGAGTAACTTTCTTGTTGAGGCGGCTAAGAGACAGTGTAACTCCTGAGTGTGTGAGGTTTGCCTATTTTACTTTCTTCCACAGCATTCTTGCGTACGGGATCCTCCTTTGGGGGCATGCAGCTCGAAGAAATGAAGTTTTTATCGAGCAGAAAGAGGCTGTTCGAATCATTTCAGGAGTTGCAAACCAGCAGGAACACTGGGGTGATGACTGTTCCCTGCCTGTACATTTCAGCCTGTATGTGCTGGTGCAAAGAGAGAGAGCATGAGCTTGAGACCAGGACTGACATTACTTGATACTTGATGTCTTCATCTATGACGGGATTTCCCCGATTGATTGCGTCAGTTTGTTCATTTTAGGTACTTAAAACAGCGGTACATCAGCAATTTCCTTCAGGCTGTAGATTGGTCTGCTTGTTAGCTTGGTTTTTAAAGTAGATTTAAACTGAGTAATGCTATAATTCTTTATGTAGTCCGGTAGGCTATTGTACAATTTTATTGCTGGGATGGGAAAACATGATTGTGTTCGGCTAAGCCTGCATCTTGGTATATTTAACATGTTTGCTCCTCTTGTGTTGATTGTGTGTACTGAATTTCTGGTGTCAAAGTCCTGAAGGTTCTTTGACACCAGAAATTCAGTACACATCTAGCACGATGTGTGCTCCATTCATAAACATAGCACGAGACGAAAGGATGATTTAAATGTCCCCAGATTCAGATTGGCTAAAAATGTCAAATCCTTCAGGTATGGCTCATTTAAACTGTTTAACAGTCTGCCGGAATCTTTCAAGACCTGCAACCTTGCACAGTTCAAGAACAAAATCAAGAAAGTGTTAGTTGAAGAAGCATTCTACTCGATAGAAGAGTTCAATGAGTTTATGGTGAGCAGAAGATGTTCAAGCCAGCCACACCGCCAATAAGTCAAGAAAAAGTCACCTTTTTGTGTGCGCGTGTGTTCCAAAACAGTTTTTTTGACAAGGCCCATTCCAGTTTACTGGTCAACGGCTGCTCTCGTCAAGGTATCAAGGCCTTACAAACACATTGTTTTGGCAATACAATTGAATTTACAGTAACAATATAAGACAAGCCTACCCATTGGAAAGACTAATAATTTTATTTAAAATTTATAAAATAATTTACATAAATTAATGTACTAAACGCCACCAGTAAATATGTACAGACAATAAAGCCTTACATTGCAAATATTTGAAAAATTACCAATACAAGCAAGCATCAAACTTGTATTAGATTTGCCCGCAAATCCTAGGTTAGTAACACATTAAAAAAAAAGCCATTGGCGTATACAGTAAAAAATTTATAAAAAATAAATAAACGTCCAATAGAAATAAAGGACCTTTTGTCGGATTCAGCTTTCTCATTGATTTTATATTTAAAATCAATGGCTTTATTCAAAAATAAATGAAAAAACATGTATTGCAATTTGCTTCTTACTCAGTAGCAGAATTTATAGAACATTCATAAAGGTTTATTTAGATTTATTTATTTTTCTTCAATATGTAAATTGAATACGGTACTTTCATTGGCGTTCTGTATTGATTAATTAATTTGTTTTAAGTTCCCAATAATGTATAAGGGTAGTTTTTATTCAGTTTTTTTGTATGATGAATATTATTCTTACCAGTTAGTGAGTGGCTTCATTAATTTGTCACTGTGGACTGACAGCTTTGATCATTTGGATAGACACGTCGTCAACTCTCATTGCATTAGACTTTATTGCGTTTATGGCACATATAACATCCTCTTCATGGACAGCCTTGAATTTAAACTATTGATACCAACACGTTTTATTGCTTTCAAAGAATGAAAGCAATTCCTTGTCTACTTCCAGTTCTGAGCCCATCTCAACAAAATAAGTGCAGTTCATCTCATTGACTTTCAAGCCACCTGGAAGAGGATATTTTGTCTTATCAGGTACAATGTTGCATTTTCTAATGTGTAAGATTTCTATTGCGAATGGTTTTTTTAAACCAGGACATACAAACTTAGAGACAACCTTTGAGAACATGGAAAACATGTTTTCTAATCTCTACACCAAAAAATAGCTTCCTAAAAGGGGGACTACGAGAGCATGTTTTGGCCAACTTTATCTGGGGTGATCAAGCTCATTATATCTCATAACAAGCTGGGGACTCTAGCTTTTTACAACATAGACGAGTTTATGGCGTTTAACTGGGAGACCTGGTAATTGGCTGACCGACTAGGGACTAGAGTGGGATAATTCGAATGAATGAGAGAGAGAGATTGGAAAATTGTATGTATAAAAGGGACTTAGATGTGAGAGTGAATGGAAAATTTTAGTTCAATCAACTTGTATGGCGATAAACAATTTATTTATTTATTTTATTTTTTTATCAATCCCCTTAAATTGAATTGCGCCCAACACTGACCCTTGTCATACAATAATTTATTGTAAGAAGTGAAATGTCTCAAGAAAAAGTATGTTTTTACCTTGTTCTTTTGGAACCAAACTCAAGGTCACGTCACTACAGCGCACTCTTAATATAACCTACTTTCTGTTGGCAAGATAAAGTGTTAAATAAATAACTATTTGAGATGCAGACCACTCTCACGAGGGTATTTTAAGGCAAATATGTAATGAAGGATGAGTGGTTTTACCGTGGCAAGAAAAATAGGAGGCTTCAATATTTTAGCCACATTCATAATTATTTGATGTATAACCTTACGGTGCAGAGCTGTTACATGACGTTGAATGAAATCACAGACAAACGAACTCTCTATAGAGTCCGTTAGTCTATAATGAAATGATTCTATTGAGATAACGCTTGATAGCGTCTCTAGCAGCTTGAGATATTGACAAACTGTCAGGCGAAATAAATATCTTCCTGACAGCTAAACTAACGTTCTTAGTCAGACCCTGTATACTCGCTCAGCACACTCCTCCTAGTAACTCCTAATTGACATATATATTTAAAAGTTAAAAGTAAAACCCCAGAAAAGTAATTCGTTACTTTATCTTCCTATTAAATCGTGTGCGTATAGCATGACCTATGCGCGTTTCATTGGTCTTATATCATTTCCTATCGACTACAATAATCTTTGATAACTCTTTATCTAATAGGATACCTATAAGCCTATTCCCTGAAAAGACGTGTTTGTACAACGAAGAAGGTTAGTTAAATAGCATAAAACATCAGCAGATGAGCACGACTACAGTTTGGTATGATTGGCTGGGTTGTTGCGATCTTGAACCCCTTATCAACTGATAATTCCCCCCTCACAAGTCGTTAGTTCGTCCGGAATGCGAGCGAGCGTTTCCCCCATGGCGCCTGTGAACGCCCACCACCCTTCTACACTGGCACGTGGCTAATGGCCGAGTATAGGCCTTTCTACTTGAATCTAGCTCCGGGTTTCAAAGAATGTAAAACATTGATATGTGGTAAACATGCAAAGCCCTTCAAAGTACCTATTTAATAGGTAATACAACTTAAACTGTCTAATTTAAACTAGAGTTTGAATGGTCTACGGATGGGGTATCGTGTACGTAACGGTTATAGTTTTGATAACATCGTCTTTGAGAAATTGCAGCAAACGCGGAAAGTATTATTTTAGACAAAGTTCTGCTTTACACTGAAGTAAGAAGTTTGTATATTGTTCTTCAAGATACTTATTGTTGATAGGTGGCTTATGCTTCTGACAGTTTGACGAATTGCCGCTTGGAGCGCTGCAAGTCTCGATCATTCATGTCGATAGCTCAACCTTCATCCATCAAGCATTTACGTAGCCGACTTATCCTTGGTTGACCCTTGACCGGATCTTAGAAATGCACAAATACTTTGAAGGTTCTGTGCTGTAACTCCATGCCAAATCGAATAATTAGTGAATACTAACAATTATGAAAACGCAACCAAAATGTTTGCTGAAAATAAACAAAATTCGTTTATCCACTAGACCAATACAGCGGGGAAAACCGCCACCTTGGTCTGGTTGGGTTTTGTTGGTTTTCAACCGACTTCCCACGCCAGGCGGGAAAGGATTGGTTATACCAGAGATTAACCATTTCTTGAAGTACGGGCTATATCAATTTTAAGTCGGAACTGAATACTTTTTTCTGTAATAAGTTCGGGGTCGTGACCTATAATATCGCGTACTGCTGCTCGTGCACTAGGAATGCGAATTGCCTTTGGAAAAATAATTCATGCTGTCAGTCCTATACCCAGGACCCCTAAAATAAGCAGCGCTGATCCTGAATACGTTTATAGAACACGTTCTGAGTTTGTTTTTCAAAACATTATATGCAGATGTATAGGCCTACTCTCTACAGTAGCCTATACATTGTATAAGCTCTCCACAGGTCGCAATTGTTGTCCTATTGTCGTAAAACTTGAAACACCTTTTGTAAATATTTTAGTCTGGCAAAGTTAAAATGCCGGATATCTTCTTTTTTTTCCACGGAAGTCCCTAATTACAGTAAAATGCTACTCAAATCTGTAGCCGAAGGCCAAGGGTAGACTGTGAATGTAGCGCACAGCCTGGTAAATCCTTTGATAATATAGCAAGAACATTTGAGAACAAAGGCCAAATTGCAAAGGAAATTCACTTCACTCACGTCAGCGGTACTTTAGCGCTTAGCTGCGTGTCGGCGTGGCTAGGTTTACAATTGAGGGTGTCTACCTTATTGCTCAGAAACGACTCATTTAAGGTATATAGTAAAGTATATTTAACACATTTAGAACTGCATGCTCGAGACGTAATATTTGTTCAGCTTAATTTAACTCAACAATAAACAATGCACGTTGCGTAAATTTCACTGATTAAATTTGGTCGATCACTGAATCACTATGTGAGATGCCGACCACTCTCATGAGGGTATTTTAAGGCAATTATGTGGTGAAGTATGAGTGTGATGAGTAGTAGTAATGAGTTATGAGGTGTAGTCTTGTTACTAAGGCTGACTTTTCCTTAGAATAGGCCATTGATTAATAGCCCAATGACCAATGGAAATACAAGGACCAACGGCGTAACGTGACTTCCGAACCACGCAGGTGATGGTCTGATATGACTAAACGATGGTGGGTGTTGATGCGGGTATCATCAGATGATCACTGAGACTATCTGAGCCGCTTTAGACCTATATCATCCTCAAAACCTGACCTCCACGAAGCTGAATTTCAGGACCATGCCACGAGTCCCAGTCAAAGGATCAGGTAAGGAACATATCTGTTCTCCCAACGAACTATAAATAGCATTGTTTTATATAACTCTTTTGGCGGGCCCTACACAAGTTGCTGGGAACGATGGCATACATGTGTTTATACCAAGTGTCATAGTGATCGGGTCAGTTAGAGCATAATCACTACTTGTTAGTTGTTGTAAACTATCCCCTATAGAGAGATACTTTAAAGTTCAATTACCGCAATTTCGCTAGGAGTCACGGTAGCGATTGTAGCTACGGCACGCGCGTCGGGTATGTGTACACTCGTATTGTAAACTGTTATCAAGTTTAAAAGCTAATTCGTTCGTGTTTGAATACCATTTGCGATAAGCACTCCAAGAATAACAAATTAAATTTTTATTTGATAGGTCTAATAATTACTTTTTTTACCTAACCTTAAAGGTTGAATCAATGGATGACGTCAGTGCTAGTTGCGTTGTCTGCCGCTGCAGAGCTGATCGCAATCAGCTGGTACCGGCTTCAACATGGGAGGGAACTTTCGACCCCCTTTCCCTTTCGTCAAGAGAAAAATCCCTCTTAGGACATTATTTTGTCATCACGATTCGGTAGCCGAGTAGTTTGTTATAAAATTAAATAAACAATTTTGTAATAACCACTTAAACAGTATGGACATTTCGACTATATACTTTCAATGATGATCCTCATAAGTACTGTACTGGACACTAAGAAGATCAAGGTATTCTAAAAGAAACCTGGAAGCAAATGACAATTTTTTAAACTTGGTCTAATCTAACAGCGATATAATAATGTCATCATTGGATCTAATTCAGTTTATAATTACTCGTATTATTATTTTGCTTTCAATGTTTTGTTAGAGTGCGCTAGTTTTCTGCTTAGCATAATCAATCAAAATTATTGATGTATCAAAATGTACAGAACTTGCATTGTGAGTTTAACACTGCCGCCGAAGCGTAAGTACTTCTGACCTCATGTGTTGCAATACACTTTGTATTCGGGTTCCTCTGTCACCGTAACTTTCTAACTAATAGGATGATCTAGCTCTGAGCATGAAAGATGTTTTGTAGTTACTGTAAATTACAAGTATTCATTCATCTAGACTCTCAAATTAGTAGAACGAACCCAAGTTTTAGTATACTGTAAAGTTTTTGGTTTTACACGTTTAATTTTGCGGCAAAACAGCTGTCCTTGTTCTACTAAAAGAATACATCAATACAGGTGTTGTGAAGATTGCATAAACAAGAGGCAGGGAGAACTACCGAACTGGTATACACAGAACGATAGTTCATGAACGTTTGCCTTCTCGTTGTCGACTCGTTGCCACCCGATCAAAGTGCCCAAATGCCGAAGGCGTTCAAAGCTCGTCTAAAACAAATCTTGTCACAAAGGCGTTTTACAGTACAGACGAGTTTATGGCACATAACTGGGAGACCGCAGAAATCACCGACTTACAATAGGCTAGAGTAGAATAGTTCGAACAATGGGAGAGAGTGAACAAAATGTATGTTTGAATAAGACTTCAATGGCAGAATGCATGGAAAACTTTAGAGAAAAAGAAAAATGACGATTGTGACAACATGTTAATATGTTTCCGCAATGAACTATGTATTTATTGCACGGAGTCATAACGGAGTCTCCGGTTGAATAAAATGTAACTCTGAAGCTGGAACATTAAATATTGCTGAAAACGCTTCAAGGTCTTATGAGCTATTTTGTAGCGGTTATAGATGTAGCCAACTTAATAACTGGTTAAGTAAAACTAAAGTCTAGGTCAAACATCCTGGTCCATTATATTAGTTAAATAATAGAACATAGTTCCATGTGTTTGTACACTATTTGTCGACTATTTTGGTTTGTTTTTGTCCTATAAGAACAATAAAACAAGATTTACTTGAGACAATTACAAGCTACAATATTCATGTGGATCTTTTGAAATAAGTTAAATTGTGATAACTATGTTCTGCAGTTACTTCGTGGATCACCTTTTTGCAAACCTTTTAGTTTACGAGTAAAAACAAGAAATTCAAATACAACGTTTCTGAGAAAATGGGAATTTGGCTCAGTGGAGTCACTAAAACATTCTAATGTACTTTAAAACTAAGTTAATTTAATAAAAATCCAATGAAAACTGTAAACGTGAGTTATCCCAAGAAAATGCACGTTTTTAGATTGTTCTTATAAGATTAAATTTGAGTCACAGCCTCTACTGCGTACTCCAAACATTCTCACCAAGTTTACAAGATTACTTTTCCTTTTTAAGAATAAAATTATATTAGGTTTGCAATTTTTCAACTCTGAACATTGAATGTCCTCATTTGTCGGATACAATTAAATGACAGCCAGACAGATGATATCATTTAAGAGCTAATCTCTGATTGCAAAATAATGTCTTCTTCTTTCTTAGCACATTTTCTACAGCTCATTTGCATTTTCTCGTCTGCATTAGCAAAATGCTGAAATGCGATTGCAGCTTAAAACTTGCTCTGAACGAACTTTATGAAGAGACCAGAGTAAATAAAGAAACCCATGGGAGGAACTCGTATTTTCATCACTAGGTCCAAACCACGAGGACCACGAGCTTAAGTCAAATAGACGAGTATCAAAAAGACATTTTCGGGCCGAGTGATGAACGATACTTTTTGTCATGGTGCAGGTATAATAGTATTTAGATGTTAGATTGAGGATCAAGTGGTTAGACTGGTTCCCCTATAACGTCTGCCTCGTCTGTTGGGCATACAATGCACCACCGAATGAAAGGAAGTCTGATTCAGGAGAGTAATGGGATTGGTTCGGCTGACCAGATATCATGAGAGGGCGCGACAAGCAAGCCCGCTGACAACCACTTGGGACTAAAACCCCCAAGACATGAAGAGCCTTGCCAACACTCGGGTGACCTTTCCCCCAAGATTATAGCAAGCCTCTCCTGAAGTCGTGGTCTAACCTGCTGCCGCATCCCCCAAAATGATATCTGATCCAATCCTCCCTGTGGGAACGGAGCGTTCAACATCCGACAACTACAAAGCTGCCCAGTACTTGTGAACAACTCCTTTTGATGTACCCCAGTATAAAGTAATCTGAGGAGGTACTGACCGAGGGATAATAGTATTTAATGCAAATATGTAATACTATTAACTGTATTTAACAAAAAACCTGGCCGACATGCAGCTAAGCGTTAAAGCGCCGCTGGCATGAGTGTAGCGAATTTCATATTTACTATAGGAGTTAAGAGGTTGTTTGCTACGCTCACATCCTCGCTAGGCCTTCAGCCTCAAACTTACGTGACCTTTACTGCACGTTTTACATACTCGTACCATGAAGAAATAGCATATTTCAAATACATGAATTAGACCACGAGCTGTTATAGCAAAAATCTCGTTTTAGGCCGCCATTTTAAAATGACTCAATAGATTGTTATACTGTATCACATTTGAATACATATCCATTTCAAATATCATCGGAATCAGATGAAATGTGCCGTTTTTAGATTAAAACCCCACTAAACAAAATCTTCCTTTCAAAGATACTTCCGCTAGACCGACTTTGCTGACTATCGAAAAACTTAGCTCGTGTCAAACAAGTTTCTTCTTGGATCCTAGTTATAGAACACACTACTGTGTGTCTGCAAACAGTTGGTTAGAGTTACTAAAATTTTGCACTAACACGATTCTATTAATTATTTTTCTCCAGTTCTATTGTTAGGAGTCTGTTGTTGTTGCCTTTTGTTGCTAGAGTCATTTACGCGCCTTCTGCGGTGTCTCAGTTGTCACAGATAATCGCATGAATTCTGTTTTCTGTACATAAAATAGGTTGTACTATACAAAGCTTCTATGTCCAAAATGTTCAGGCCTGTTTGAAAGTTTGTGGCATAGGCTTTGAAATTCAAAATTTGACTTGAATTCGGCAACCTGTTCGATGAAGAGTTGAACTTCCTCAAGGAAAATGTTCCTCAGCTACTCGTTTTGTGTCGAAAGTAAGTCTGTGTTTTGTGCAATTTCAAGTTTTCTTAAAGGTAATTATGATGTTAAAACCTTTGACAATAATTAATGGTCAAACTTACAAATTTATCAAATATCACACGACGATAGGTTTTCAACAATTTGTCCAAATTCACTACTACTTCGAAAAATTCCACTTATATGATTGATCAACACACTGTTCAGCATTGTTTCAGTTTTGAAAGAAACAATTGACTGCTTTTAAATACTGGCTCATTAGTCATTATAAAAGAACAGGATTTGAAACAATTGAAATAAAACTAAAACACTTACATTTATAACCTTTCTGTAAATCCTAATCTCAAGCAGTGTTTTGTTTACATAACCAGTGAATTTCCGTATGAGTGGCCGGCAAGGTCCTATCCTGTAGCCTCCAAGAAGTCTAGACCTATCACCTTTTGACCTCTGCTTGTGGGAGTGGGGTTATGGGAAGAACGATGTTTATAGAGAAAAAGTTATATACCTAAATAGAATACTGAATAGGGCCAAAGCAGCATTGGCAACCGTTACAGTATTTATCGGACACTTGTCGGGTAGCTAATATCACTTATACCGAAAATTACTAGAAAAAGTTAAGATCAGGATGAAAAAGTACAAATAAAAGTATTTTAGTTTTTATTGAATGATGACTACATTTGACGCATACATTGATGACGGTTTAGACCCCCAATATTTTATGATGACCCTGTATTAAAAAAATCTGTACACGATGACGAAGACTTACCAATAACTTTCCTTATATAGTAATAGTTTTGCAATTACTGTGTCTTTCTGTGTGTTTTCTCAGAAAGTTACTATTTTTAAATACTCGTACTTTACTATTTCACATGAATCACTGAATATTGAATAGTTTTTGTGTAAAAATTACAAATGCACTCAAGGAAACTTTCATTTAAAACAAACGTCAACATCTATATTGGAGAAGGGACACCGACGGGATTTCTCCCGGCAGACGGGAAATTTCGTACCGCAGTGCGAAGGACAGCGGCGGAGTGAGGTGTGAGTGGAGAGAGGAGTGGGTGGAACTGGAATTCATCAGTCGCCGTGAAGCTTCTTCCGCCGCGGTGTCCTCTAAACAAATATACATTGCCACAAATTCGAAATTTGCCGTTAAGAAGAGTGATTTTGTGATTTGGGTGTGTGTTTTGCTGTGACATTGCCTGACAATGGCCCCGAGTTCGGCTAGAGTGGTCGCTATGATTTCTTTACTTGTTTTCCTGGACTTCCCGCTCTGCGAGAAGTTTGAACGCCCAGACGTTGGAGCAGAAATTACGCATGGACAACGATGTCTCAGGTAAGAAGACCGACTACAGAAAGTTATTGCGGTAAAACAAACACCAACAGTTGCTTTCGTATGTTTAGTGATTCTTGTTTATTACAAAACGCCGAAAGAAGTACAAACTCACCGGAGTTGAACTGGTTTTCATTCAAAAATACTCAAAACCGTACGTGGCAAACAGAATGTATTTAAGATTTAATGACTATCGTTTAATATTATTTAATTTAGAAAATGTTGTTAGTAAGTCAATTAAAATGTTTACACTAAAATAGGTACTTAAACTTTAAAAAATGATAAATCACCTTTGATAAATAACTTTGAGACGAGTATCAAAAAACACGAATAAATAATTTATAACACAATATTAAGTTGTAGAACAAAATTCCAATGAAAGCTTTAATTGTTGTATTTGTTATATTATATCTGTTCTTCAACTTCAATATCAATTCCAAAATATCCAATAAAAAAGATGTTTCCTGATAGTTTTAAAAAATGTCCGAGTACTTAGAAGTACAAAATTTACAGACTGCGAAAATTTTGAATTGTGTAAACAAAGATAAAAGTTACGGCCAAATTCATGAAGTAAATAGTAACTAAATGATTTTGTCCTTCCCTTTATAACGTATATTCGTATACCTAAAATTGCTGAAATATAGCCGTAAAGTTTTATGTTGGTACCTGCACGATATTGTCACTTACATAGATAGATGTCAATATAGTTTTCCACGCTTTAGGCTGTACACAGTTGACGGATTTTTGCAAAGCATATAATTGCGCGATTTCAATGATCGTCGTAGTTTAATCCGCTGTTGATAATTTGTTTGGCATCATGTACAGTGTATGGCAAATACAGGAGGTATTTACATGAAAACAGTTATTTGATTGCAAAGCCCCAAAAGAAGCTTGTTCAAAGTTAACGTAAGGTTTCGTAGACTACACAGTTGTTGAGTTTTCTTGAAATTTTCTATGTTTAAAAACTTCCTCTCAAGTGAGATTCATTCTTGCAGACGAGACACATGGTGCATGGGTAAAGGTTGGTTTGCATAGGTGGGCGAGGTGGGCGGCTCGCTAGAGGCTGGTAGGAGACAGCGTAGGGTTGGGGTTGATGTCCTTTGCCCTCAGGTGTGCAGACAAAACCATGAGACCTTGACGTTGGCTTAGTCCCACAGTGCATTCTAACCCATTGGACACAACCAATCGAACTCAATTAGTTGCCAGCGGCTATGTAACAGATCAATACGGAAGCACGATAGATATAACTCTTTAATAATTTCGGGTAAAGATAAATCTTGCTCTCACTTTAGGGCAAACAGAAAGGCCACACGTTTTAACGTTTATAACCTTTCTAAATACCTATACGACAAAATGTCAAAATAAAAAAACAAGTTAATACCAGCATGTACATTCCATAGTCTATAACTAAACAGTTTAAATATTCCTATTCCACATACTTTAGACTAGAGGTTGATTATTATCGAAAAACTTAGCTCGTGTCAAACAAGTTTCTTCTTGATCCTAGTTATAAAACACACTACTGTGTGTCTGCAAACAGTTGGTTAGAGTTACTAAAATTTTGCACTAACACGATTCTATTAATTATTTTTCTCCAGTTCTATTGTTAGGAGTCTGTTGTTGTTGCCTTTTGTTGCTAGAGTCATTTACGCGCCTTCTGCGGTGTCTCAGTTGTCACAGATAATCGCATGAATTCTGTTTTCTGTACATAAAATAGGTTGTACTATACAAAGCTTCTATGTCCAAAATGTTCAGGCCTGTTTGAAAGTTTGTGGCATAGGCTTTGAAATTCAAAGTTTGACTTGAATTCGGCAACTTGTTCGATGAAGAGTTGAACTTCCTCAGGGAAAATGTTCCTCAGCTACTCGTTTTTGTCGAAAGTAAAGTCTGTGTTTTTGTGCAATTTCAAGTTTTCTTAAAGGCAATTAGGATGTTAAAACCTTTGACAATAATTAATGGTCAAACTTACAAATTTATCAAATATCACACGACGATAGGTTTTCAACAATTTGTCCAAATTCACTACTACTTCGAAAAATTCCACTTATATGATTGATCAACACACTGTTCAACATTGTTTCAGTTTTGAAAGAAACAATTGACTGCTTTTAAATACTGGCTCATTAGTCATTATAAAAGAACAGGATTTGAAACAATTGAAATAAAACTAAAACACTTACATTTATAACCTTTGTAAATCCTAATCAGTAAGCAGTGTTTTGTTTACATTACCAGTAAATTTCCGGAGTGGCCGGCAAGGTCCTATCCTGTAGCCTCCAAGAAGTCTAGACCTATCACCTTTTGACCTCTGCTTGTGGGAGGGGCTATGGGAAGAATAATGTTTATAGAGAAAAAGTTATATACCTAAATAGAATACTGAATAAGGCCAAAGCAACATTGCAACCGTTACAGTATTTATCGGACACTTGTCGGGTAGCTAATATCACTTATACCGAAAATTACTAGAAAAAGTTAAGATCAGGATGAAAAGTACAAATAAAAGTATTTTAGTTTTTATTGAATGATGACTACATTTGACGCATACATTGATGACGGTTTAGACCCCAATATTTTATGATGACCCTGTATTAAAAAATCTGTACACGATGACGGAAGACTTACCAATAACTTTCCTTATATAGTAATAGTTTTGCAATTACTGTGTCTTCTGTGTGTTTTCTCAGAAAGTTACTATTTTAAATACTCGTACTTTACTATTTCACATGAATCACTGAATATTGAATAGTTTTGTGTAAAATTACAAATGCACTCAAGGAAACTTTCATTTAAAACAAACGTCAACATCTATATTAGAGAAGGGACACCGACGGGATTTCTCCCGGCAGACGGGAAATTTCGTACCGCAGTGCGAAGGACAGCGGCGGAGTGAGGTGTGAGTGGAGAGAGGAGTGGGGGTGGAACTGGAATTCATCAGTCGCCGTGAAGCTTCTTCCGCCGCGGTGTCCTCTAAACAAATATACATTGCCACAAATTCGAAATTTGCCGTTAGATTAGCGAGTGATTTTGTGATTTGGGTGTGTGTTTTGCTGTGACATTGCCTGACAATGGCCCCGAGTTCGGCTAGAGTGGTCGCTATGATTTCTTTACTTGTTTTCCTGGACTTCCCGGGCTCTGCGAGAAGTTTGAACGCCCAGACGTTGGAGCAGAAATTACGCATGGACAACGACATGTCTCAGGTAAGAAGACTGACTACAGAAAGTTATTGCGGTAAAACAAACACCAACAGTTGCTTTCGTATGTTTAGTGATTCTTGTTTATTACAAAACGCCGAAAGGAGTACAAACTCACCGGAGTTAAACTGGTTTTCATTCAAAAATACTCAAAACCGTACGAGCCAACAGAATGTATTTAAGATTTAATGACTATCGTTTAATATTATTTAATTTAGAAAATGTTGTTAGTAAGTCAATTGAAAATGTGTCAATATACAAAACTACTAAAATAGGTACTTAAATATAAAAATGATAAATTACCTTTGATAAATAACTTTGTTACGAATATCAAAAACACGAATAAATAATTTATAACACAATATTCAAGTTGTAGAACAAAAAGTCCAATGAAAGTTTTAATTGTTCTATTTGATTATCTGTTCTTCAACTTCAATACTATACAATTCCAAAATATCCAATAAAAACTGTTTTCTGATAATTTTAAAATGTTCGAGTACTCGTAGAACACAAAATTTACAGACTGCGAAAAATGTTTTTGAATTGTGCAAACAAAGATAAAGGTTACGGGCCTAATTTCGCGAAGTAGTAACTTAATTTTATAACGTATATTCGTATACCTAAAATTGCTGAAATATAGCCGTAAAGTTTTATGTTGGTACCTACACGATATTGTCACTACATAGATAGATGTCAATATAGTTTTCCACGCTTTAGGCTGTACACAGTTGACGGATTTTTGCAAAGCATCATTTTCTCAATGGATCATCGTAGTTCTATTTAAATGTGGTTTTAATCCGCTGTTGATAATTTGTTTGGCATCATGTACAGTGTATGGCAAATACAGGAGGTATTTACATGAAAACAGTTATTTGATTGCAAAACCCCAAAAAGGAGCTTGTTCAAAGTTAACGTAAGGTTTCGTAGACTACACAGTTGTTGAGTTTTCTTGAAATTTTCTATGTTTAAAACTTCCTTCTCAAGTGAGATTCATTCTTGCAGACGAGACAATAAGGTGCGCATGGGTAAAGGTTGGTTTGCACAGGTGGGCGATGGAGGGCGGCTCGCTAGAGGCTGGTAGGAGACAGCGTAGGGTTGGGGTTGATGTCCTTTGCCTTCAGGTGTGCAGACAAAACCATGAGACCTTGACGTTGGCTTAGTAGTCCTACAGTGCATTCCTAACCTATTGGACACAACCAATCGAACTCACGTAGTTGCCAGCGGCTATGTAACAGATCAATACGGAAGCACGATAGATATAACTCTTTAATAATTTCGGGAAATAAGATAAATCTTGCTCTCACTTTAGGGCAAACAGGAAGGTACCAAACGTTTTAACGTTTATAACTCTTTTAAATACCTATACGACAAAAATGAAAAAACACGATAAAACAAGTAATTTCATGGTTATCAACATGTACATTCAATAGTCCATAACTAAACAGTTAAAATATTCCTATTCCACATACTAGAGGATGATTATTTTGTATGAATCATAAAAAGAAACAGTATCACAATACTAGAAAAAAGAAACAGACATCACAATTTATATTTTTTGTTTTTAAAGTGACGAGTCGTAGTCATATCCAAAGAAAATCATTAGGCTACAGGGGTCAGCGACATGTTAAAAGAGAAATTTATTTATTAAATCTTAAATACAGTATTTTATTTTCTTACAACTTTCTTAGACAGATCTACAACTACAGAAACTGCTCTCTTACTCTCCATCGTGAAGATGATATGTGTTTTCCACATGGTAGCGCTCAAAGGACATCACATTGAGGAAAAAGCGCCCGATATAAAAGTCGGCTTTTGCCCTTTTCTTGTTGCCCTTTACTGAGAAGTCAGCCGCAAAATATTACGCGATGACGGGGTGAAAACTCATCCCTCTGAAACCAGCAGTCACTTGCTTCTCACATGATCAAGAGTTAAAAATATAGCCGCTATATGCGGTTGTAGTACGAGTATATATTTTTATTTTAACCTTGGGGAGTAAGCTACGTACGTACTAAATATTAGTAGGTTTATTTTTAGTTTCGAGCCAGTCCTACTTTGCTCAAAGAGTAATTTCATTAATAGTTCAACAGTGGGTTCGTTTATTTATATTTTATACAATTCATTCATCTGTTAAATGTTGTAATATTAACAAGTTACTTAACAGGGTGGTTTACTTGCCTAGACAAAATGGGGATCATACAACCTGAGAAAAGGAAATATCAACGTTTAAACGACTGTGGGAACCCTAATATTCTTGATTTAATGAGATTGACAAAATTACTGATAAGACATTTCTGTCTTGAGATTTTAAATAATTTGAAATAGAAACCGTCATCACATGTTATGCGCGTACTAAGGCTGTGTCGGAGGTAACCTTATCAAAGGGTTACGTAGCTCAGTTTCAGTAGCACTTGTCAACTGCGGTACAAAATCTTCAAAATCTTTTGTACAATATCTTCCTCTCTTCATTTGCACAACAATGTGGATTTAGGCTAGCTGCGTGTCCTATGTTTTATGCCCGAGACGCGCTCTTTAGTGCAGGTTTGCCAAGGACTCCAGGACCTCTTGAACAGTGAATGCACGTGGCTGTTGTTACCTAGCATAACGTGCGTACGTGATGTCAAGCCACATCACACACACAGTAGGGTATGAGTCACAGTTGTAAATGTAAACCAATCTATCGAGTAGTAGAATGAGTGAGTCAGTACAGTAGGCAAGGCTTGCACGCGATCGGTTTCCATGAACCTCTTGCCCAGAAGTGTATACAGTATAGTGTATGTCGGTTCTTATACTGGCCGTTTCTTGCTTACTGTACTTGTAAAGCAACGTTCGTTCTACTGGTGAAGTTCACTGTCTGTCACAGCGTGGGTTCGAATCCCACCGGGTGCGCTCTGGTACGGTGCAATGCTAGTCGTTGAATCGCTCCGGGAGCAGGGCCCTAATGACTCGCTGAGGATCACTGAAGAAAATGGCTCATCAAATCCAGTGAGGCGGCGAGTGGCACTTTTGAGCGAGGCGCTAAATCCCGCGCTTAGAGGGTGGTTCTATGACGGTAATGCACCGTATCAGAGAGCGGTTTGCTGAAATTTTTTACAGGGACAGGGGCAACCCGTATGGTAGGCTTTGACAATTTAAAAATAAAAGAGACCGAAAAGGGGTCGTAAAATATGTTTTTATCCGTCATAAAAATAGATTAAAGAGATGTCCATTTGGATGGTTTAAACTTTCGCTAACTCTATGGAGCGCCGTTTACTTACGGCGGCGTTTCTTGAATTGCAACCCGCTGCATAATCAACTAGTGCATGTAAAAGGTGGTAGGAAAGGTAGGATCGCAACCTTCAACTAAATGTGTATACCGAGTTTCATTGAAATCGGATCATAAATGCCGTTTCTATAGCATTAACCCCATTTTTTAAGAGGAAACGCCCTAACAAAAGGACACTTCCGGTGTAAATTATCCACCTGATATTGAAGATTCGTTGAATTCACGGTATCACTTGTGGTAGCGTCGTCTATGTGTTATAACTTACTTTACATTACTATTGTTATTTACTACTGCTGTACAAAATCTTCAAAATCTTTTGTACAATATCTTCCTCTCTTCATTTGCACAACAATGTGGATTTAGGCTAGCTGCGTGTCCTATGTTTTATGCCCGAGACGCGCTCTTTAGTGCAGGTTTTGCCAAGGACTTCAGGACCTCTTGAACAGTGAATGCACGTGGCTGTTGTTACCTAGCATAACGTGCGTACGTGATGTCCAGCCACATCACACACACAAGTAGGGTATGAGTCACAGTTGTAAATGTAAACCAATCTATCGAGTAGTAGAATGAGTGAGTCAGTACAGTAGGCAAGGCTTGCACGCGATCGGTTTCCATGAACCTCGTGCCCAGAAGTGTATACAGTATAGTGTATGTCGGTTCTTATACTGGCCGTTTCTTGCTTACTGTACTTGTAAAGCAACGTTCGTTCTACTGGTGAAGTTCACTGTCTGTCACAGCGTGGGTTCGAATCCCACCCGGGTGCGCTCTGGTACGGTGCAATGCTAGTCGTTGAATCGCTCCGGGAGCGGGGGCCACAATGATCCGCTGAGGATCACTGAAGAGAAAATGGCTCATCAAATCCAGTGAGGCGGCGAGTGGCACTTTTGAGCTTAGGTAGGCGCTAAATCCCCGCGCTTAGAGGAGTGGTTCTATGACTGGTAATGCACCGTATCAGAAGCGGTTTTGCTGAAATTTTGCTTACAGGGACAGGGGCAACCCGTATGGTAGGCTTTTAATGACAATTTAAAAATAAAAGAGACCGAAAAGGGGTCGTAAAATATGTTTTAATCCGTCATAAAAAATAGATTAAAGAGATGTCCATTTGGATGGTTTAAACTTTCGCTAACTCTATGGAGCGCCGTTTACTTACGGCGGCGTTTCTTGAATTGCAACCCGCTGCATAATCAACTAGTGCATGTAAAAAGGTGGTAGAGGAAAGGTAGGATCGCAACCTTCAACTAAATGTGTATACCGAGTTTCATTGAAATCGGATCATAAATGCCGTTTTATAGCATTAACCCCATTTTTTAAGAGGAAACGCCCTAACAAAAGGACACTTCCGGTGTAAATTATCCACCCGTTACTGAAGATTCGCTGGATTCATGGTATCACTTGTGGTAGCGTCGTCTATGTTTATAACTTACTTTACATTACTATTGTTATTTACTACTGCTGTACACTACACAAGTGCGTTATTGAGCTGACTGAAAATACGTCGTAGGTGACGTGTTCGGTTTGGATTGGAAGTACGTATAGAACTGCATGGATCTGCACTCTGTGCGTGTTGTGTATCGCCGGGTGTAGACTGTAGTGTACAGTGAGCTAGTGTGCGTGTTGTGTAGACTGTAGTGTACAGTGAGCTAGTGTGCGTGTCTCTTGTGTCCACGCAACGCCAACTGTTGGCAAAGTAATTGACAGACAACCAATAGCAGAACTCTGATGTTAGCGTAGTGTTGTACCAGCCAGTGCTGTACACTGCCACTCTTTAAAACATAATCGGGGAGTCCCACACACACTGTGGGGCTATTGGCTATTTGAATTATATTTAAGATCACTTAGAACTATGTATGTGGTTAGTCACATCTTTGCTTTAGAAAACTGCCAGGTACATGTTTCAACGATATTTCTGAAGAGCTCCCCGAAAGACCGAGACCGAAATATTCATAATTGGATAGCTCGCCACAGATACAAACTAATCAGCTTCGCAGGGAGTATTGGATGATTAGTCTAGATTTAGCGGTGTATCTAGTACTGTATAGACAGTTGAGACTAAGCCACTAATTGACAGAAAACCTACGACACTCCCCGCTGCACGGCTAATTGCATTAAACCGAGTCAATTAATTAAACAGCACAATCAAGCCACAGATTGGAAGAATTGCTTTTCTAAATTGATTCTCTGCTCTTCTTCTGCATTTCCTTATATACCTAATGTCTGGTAGTAGAGTCTCCCCTCAATATAATCATTTGTGTCTAAGAATAAAGGTTTAGAAATTGCCATTTCTTTATAAGACACGTCCATAACCCGTTGTAGGACTGTACGAACAAGTATTAATTTTTCATTTAGGTGGCCTGGCCTTTACTATTGGTTAGTTGATTATATACTTCAATGGAACAATGCAGATACACTTTATTCTTATTATTTACAATTGCCATTTCAAAGGTGTTTTCGTGAAACTGTATGTAACACTGATCCATCTAGTTTACTGCTTGTTAATAATTAACTAAATAAATAAATAACTTTATTCACCAAAACAGATTGTACAATCCAAAAGGCTTCGTCAACTAGCCTTCGGCTGAGAATATGACTGGACAAAGCTAAAAACATGGGAAAAAAGCCTTTTTTGAGTATAACTTGAGAAGGGCGAAAGTTAAGCGATTTTTGATGCTTGATGACTAATCTATATAGGAGTAACAAATAATAAATACCTTTCATTAAAACAAAGAAATGAAGAAAATCGGCCTGATAGAACGGTCGTACTGACTGCCATTAGATTTTCATCAATTCTTTTAATATATAGATTTAACAGCCAAATGCTTCGAGAATTTTTCTTTGGCATTTGAGATACCCTTGATCAACGAAGATCATGATCGTCTTTATACCGTGTTTTATAGTATGTTGTACTATTTCATTACAATATACGATTTTGATGACGATAGACTTTTACTACGGTACTATATAGTTAACTAGGGTGTATACGGTAAGGCCAGACCAGATTGCATTTCAACGTTTATCTAAATCCACCTGCGAATCCATTAACAGATTAAACCAGACGATCGTTTTAACTCCTCCCTTTTAAACTCTACAAATAATCCTTCGGGAACCCTTTGAAGTACCGTTCCATTTGTAACCGGTTTCAATTTATTTTACCTACTGAACTTTAGCTTTCACTGTTCTTCGCCGGTGACAGACCGTTATCCCAACATATCTTTTGAGTGTTGAGCTGATGGAGGAAGTTCGTAGCAGTAATTTTCCGATAACCGGAACCGAAAAGAAGAGATACGTCTTTAGGGAGTAACAAAAAATTGAACAGAAACTGCATTTTTTCAAATTATTGCCAGATACAGTAATGGTAACTGTTAGTATGAAAATCACTTGTATTTAAAAACACAACTATTACATAATAAGGTTGCGCAAACTTAAAACTAGTCCAATATTGATTTTTTAAATAATAGAATAACAAAGCCGTAGAACGTGTCACATAGTCTATCAAATTTGTAAAGAAAGTCAAAAATAAATCAACAATAACATAGTTAAGTATAATCTTGTTGAACAATGAAACATGCAATACAATTCTTTGGAGTAAGCACAAGTAAACTATTTCTGTATCTTAAGATGCGCTGTGTCAATAGTTTATCATATTGCTGAGAATATTTGCAATATTGCATAATAGTGCAACATTTGATTGCGAAGTATAAGCCACATACCACAGACTTCGTAGAACTTTATATTATATTTATAGTGAGGTAACCATCCAACCAACTTTGAAACTGATCGATAGCTTGAGATTCATAACTGATTTAAAACAAGTATATTAAAACTTCAATGTAGTTTATTAAGATGTATTTAAAGTTGACTTTACTGTACTGCTTTTGTAAAACCCTATCAGTTTGAATAACAATAAAAAATAAAGAAATTTCTTTGAATTAAGATTTAGGTCAAGATCTCATAATTAGCAAAACGCACATTTTTCTGTGCGAATTCACTACTGAAACTATTTTAACGCATTGATTTAACTTCAAAAAACATCGTATTTTACGAAAACTTAATAAAAACTGTGTGTGCGAAATGTGATGTATCTCAAGAAAATACATAATCCAAGGTCACTTCCTACAGATCTGAGTGAAGCCATTCTGTGTGTTTCTGTGAATAGCTCAAGTAAGATAATAAGTCGACAATGCACACTAATTGGCCGCCCCTTTACAATATAGTAACAACGATTTCTGAGATCTGACAATCTAGATGTACTGTATCTGAGGAGCGTTTCAGATCTTACTGAACAGGTCTGATTATATAGAGTTAGATCTGCCCATATCTGTCTAAACCCCACATCTAACAATCAGATGTGCCCAAGTATAAAGTTCTGTTCATATGTGATCAAATCTGGGAATCATACATGGTCAGATCCACATCTTTCAAACCCTTCCATAGATCAATGTTCCAGCGCACGTGGACAGGTACACTCTCGCCTCACGTAAACAAAGTCCATGTATAGTTGGTAGGTATTGTATTTCCAAACAATGAAGCCAGTTTCCCAGCAGATCTACGAGCTCGTCGCTTCACCTAGGTGCTGTTGTGCTGGTATACAGTTCACTATGACTCAGCAGGTGTATGTTGTGTTGTTGTCAGTCTCAGCTTCCAACTCAACCGACACTCAGGTTACCGCCAACTTTTCTCGCACAAAACCACAAGAATTTCCCGCGGTTGCAACCTCACCTTTGCTCTACACCTACAGAATGCTCAAAATAGTTTTGTGTCCTTTTCTCTTGACACATGAATGTTTACATTTTTGTTCTTACGGAAGAATTTCTTTAGACGTTGTTGTTGAATTGAATGTTGAATTGAGGGGATCAAGTGGTCAGGGACTGGTTACCCTTATGCACGTCTGCCTCGTCTGTTGGGCATATTGCGCTACCACCGGAATGAAAGGAAGTCTGGATTCAGGAGAGGAATGGGACTGGGTTCGGCTGACCAGACAATCATGAGAGGGTGCGACAAGCAAGCCCGCTGACAACCACTTAGGGGACTCTAACCCCCAAGACATGGAGAGCCTTGCCAACACTCGGGGGACCGTTCCCCCAAGATTATGGCAAGCCTCTCCTGAAGTCGCGGTCTACCCTGCTGCCGCATCCCCTAAAAGATATCTGATCCAACCTCCCTGGTGGGGAACGGAGCGTGTTCAACATCTGGACAACTACAAAGCTGCCCAGTATTTTTGTGAACAACTCTTTTTTGATGTACCCCAGTATAAAGTAATCTGAGCAGGTACTAACCAGACAGATAGATGTTGTTACTCTCTGACTATTTTAACAATGATCATCCTCATCAAGTCCATCATTTGAAAACGTAGGTAAACATCTTTGGCCGAAATATGAAAAATAATAAGTAGATATTTCAAATATTTTTCTTAGAAGCTTACAAGTACATCTGGATTCCCTTTGCAATGAATGACGTTTAAACTGTCTCAAGTGGAGTACTACTACAGTTGCTAAGTTGACTGTAATGGCGCGAAGTAGTCAGGTCAGTTAAATGCATTGTACTGTTGACTGTGTAGCCAGTAGCCAACTCTTGACCGTGCTTGCTGCAGACAACACGTCTACTTAGTATAGTACAACACCTCAGCAAACTGCCCTGTACTCGTGTGTGCACTGTGTAGTCAGTAGCTGTCCTCACACTGATTCAACTGTATCCACTGGTGTGTTGATTAGAGCAATGTCGAGGTCAAATCCACTCTGTCGGTTGGCTATAGTCGGCTCCAACTAGCTTTGACCCGTGAGTCATTCCTTGACTCTCCGTCACTGCACAATGCCTGGTTAGGCTGGAGTTTGAACGTTCATCAAAACAAGAGCTAATAGTTGCCCTTGTTTTATAAAGATTTGGCCAAATTCTTATACTAAACGTTTAATGAGACTTTAGTGGCCAAACATAAAGAATTTGTAATGTTATTATTGTTTGTTTATACATAATCTAAAAAGGTTCTTTCAAAATATGAGCTTGAAAAATGACGCCTCAAATCATTGCAAATTTGCTAAAATTAACAGCAGCGCATTTACCAAGTTGTTTTGCTTTGATAATGTCATTGACTTGTGTCAACACTATTTTCTAAAATTGTATAACTGTCTGTACAAACAATCTTTTACAAGTTTCGTTTGAACTAACCAACAAATTAGGAAATAACGTCACCATTTGGAATGCACATGGTCATACTTATAATTTTTACAACACGTGAAGTTACTATTTCATGTTATTAGTACAGTATTAAATCTAGGAGCTTTGTAACTACATTAAAATAAAATGTTGTTTGGAATACCATTAAATACAAAATTCAATGGTAGGCCTACTATACACTCTGTGCTATGAAAACGCATTGGCGTTCGAATACAATTTGATGTTACATAGTTGATTAAAAACACGATTTTTTCTATCTTAAAAGTGTTATGAAAAAAGTGTTAAATATTTTTTTGCAGTCAGAATTTATGAACCAAATCATCTGTTAAAGACTACGACACAAACTGAAACACGTAGTTTGTTTGAATTCACAACTGAAATATTGTACAGTACTTTATATGTTGTAGTTAATGTGTCAACCCTTGCACTATCCCCTGGTCATAGTCATACTAGAAAAGGCAAGGTAAATTTAGCTTTGAAGTAGGGATTATTTTTGTCCCGTTGTAGCAGACTTCTCACCGTGTGCGCATGCGTTCTGATCCGTTTCTTCCTATTACACATTTTAATTTTAGTTGACGATTTTGTTTATATAACCTGTTTTATTTTACAATAGAATTATCAATCTGAATTTGTTATGCTGTAGTTTAAAGTGTGCTGTTTATAATCCATATTCCAGAAGCATAACCGAAGTACACGTATATAAAATGTCTACAATTAGATGAAATCTTATTATACGGAGAACCGGTTGCTGCTACTGTATTAGTCACCAAGTGATCTTTCTTTGACCTTGTTGATTTGCTTGTATACTCGTATCTTGTCTTACACATTGTCAGCATTCCTTTTCATTCGCATTCCTTTTCATTAGCATTCCTTTTGTCTGTTTCAACAATTATATAAAACATATCATTTACCTCATTACAAGATTAAGACTCTTGAGCCTCTGATGATGTGAAATTAGCTAAGATCTTTTATTGGACAAATCGTTTGATAAGTTTTCAAATTTAAACCTGCTTTCATTATAGTTAACTTGACTAAGCACTTGACCCAACTAACATGTTGTCGCAACCTAAATAAATAAATAATGCTAGATCCCTTGTGTTAGGGGCCTTGGTAGCCCATGGAGGTCAGGTTTTGAGGATGATATAGGTCTAAAGCGGCTCAGATAGTCTCAGTGATTATCTGATGATACATCAAACCATCGTTTAGACATATCAGACCATCACCTGCGTGGTTCGGAAGTCACGTTAAGCCGTTGGTCCTTGTATTTCCATTGGTCATTGGGCTATTAACTAATGACCCATTCTAAGGAAGAGTCGACCTTAGTTTGTAACAAGACTACACCTCATAACTCATTACTACCACTCATCACACTCATCCCTCACCACATATTTGCCATAAAATACACTCATAAAAGTGGTCGGCATCTCAAAATGTGATTTGTGATATAACCAGGATCCGTGTGTACAATGTCGACCCTAGACCTTCAATAGAGTTATAGTTTGAACAATGTAAGTTTGTTCTTTTCATTACAGTCAGCTTCCAAATATCAAGATAAGGTGCAGATCGGTGACAGAGACTCAGGTTGAATAGACTGATCATGATCATGATCAGTAGCCGTGAACCTGACTGACAACATGACGTCACTTCCTGTGGTTGACGATATTGAGTTGTCTGGATTTAAGTTCATATTTGGATTCAACATAATAACAATTCTTCATTTTCCACACATCATTCCGTTATTCGGGGCTACTAAAAGTTGGTGAAAGCGTAAAATAAACCACAATTTATGGAAAATCACTTAGAATAAATTGATGGATTTTTTAACTGTTCGATTTTAACTACACTAATGAAGAGCGGCTGTCGACACTATACACTATACGTAGTTGTAATAAACACGATTATATGGTTTATGATGTAAAAACCTGTGTTTGATCGAAACTTTTCTTCCTGCCTACCTTCACCACCAATTATTGGAGTCAATTTACTCCAGGCTCCCATAAAATATCATTTACCTCATTACAAGATTAAGACTCTTAGAAGCCTCTGATGATGTGAAATTAGCTAAGATCTTTTTATTGGACAAATCGTTTGATAAGTTTTCAAATTTAAACCTGCTTTCATTGATAAGCTAGGCTGACTAAGCACTTGACCCAACTAACATGTTGTCGTAACCTAAATAAATAAATAATGCTAGATCCCTTGTGTTAGCGGCCTAGGTAGCCTATAACCAGGATCCGTGTGTACGAGGTCATCAGAAAGTAAGAACGTTTTGGCATGGTAAAATAAAAATAAAGATATCAACCAAAACTTTATTTACAAATGCATGAAGACCTTCTGCTTTCTACGCTGTCGCCATGGATTTCAAGACACTGGTTTTAACGTGGGACCAGTTTTCTATACCCATGTTCTACTCATTTGCCCATGAAAACATGAGCGGAACAGCTTCTTTGAGTTCCTTATCGTTAGCAAACTGTTTTACCCAAAAATTTAAGCTTCGGGAATAAGTGATAATCACTCGGCACCAAGTCAGGGCTGTATCGTTTCTTTTATTGGCATAAATTCGACATGGATTAAGCCCTTTCGATCCCAAAAACAGTTGCCATGACTTTTCGAGTGTTTAAATTTTACACTTTACATTTAGCGGGGTTTTCAATTGTCGATGCTATTATTAATTACCGTGGAAACGAGACGGCAATCACACAGCGAACCTACGCTCAAACTGAAGAGGAAGAGAATGTAACAGCAGCTGCATGCGCTCGGTGGTAGAATTATGCGCGGCACGTGATGCGCAATCGTTCTTTACTTTCTGGATGACCCTCGTACAATGTCGACCCTGGACCTCAGGTCAGAAGCGGCTGAGATGAGTACTTATTTATGATTTGAACAATGTAAGTTTGTTCTTATCATTACAGTCAGCTTCCAAATATCAAGATAAGGTGCAGATCCGGTGACGAGACTCAGGTTGAATAGACTGATCATGATCATGATCAGTAGCCGTGAACCTGACTGACAACATGACGTCACTTCCTGTGGTTGGACGCCGCAACGTCGACCTGTGGTCGATTAGTCATACCAATCACAAGAGCAATTTCAACACCACGTCCACATTAATTCCATGATTCAGTACACTTCTTGGGACGCTTTGCTATGTTTTCCTCCTAATGATGAGTTGGGACTTCAGTGTATAAGTCAGCGTTTTGATTACAAGTTTACTGATAGTGTGAAGTATTGCTGTTATGATCATATATGGCCAATGTATGTAAATACACGGCCATAAAACAGCAACAATGTGGACAACGAAAATAATGTGGAAGGAAACTATGTACACTTGAAAGTGTATAAGATTCTGAACGGTTCTATATGTATACTGTATGTGTGAAGTAAACTTCTCGTATTAATAGTTCTTTTTAGACAACATTGTATAAGCTACTACGAGCTTTATCTAACGTAAACTACGAGGTCATCGAAAAGGTGTACGGTTGAAAGTTAAATAAAATTTTTAATATAATGGTAGAGTTTTGATTTTTTACATCAAAAGACACAGCAAATCTTAAATTTGTTTAATGTAGCCTGATTTAAAAGTTTCAATGTGAGCTCCCCCATTGCGACATACATCTAGTCGATAGTCAACCTCCGCCAGGTGTGTTGGAGCATTCAGGGTCAACCGTTGAAATGGCTACGTTGATTCTTCTTCTCAGGTGCTGTAGATCATGAATTTTCTCAGCATACGCTAAGTTTTTTTAACCCAAAGGAAGAATCTAAAGGCGTCAAATCAGGACTTCTAGGTGGCCTAAACAGGACCATTCCTGATTTAACGATCAGGGAATTTGCTGCTGAGAGCTTCTTGGACGATTAGACTGTATTGACATGGGGTTCCATCCTGCTGGAAAATTACATTAATGCCCTTTCCCCTTTCAATTTCAATTTGAAGGAACAGATAAGAAAATTAATAACGTAGCCATTTCAACGGTGACTCCTGAAATGCTCCAAAACACCTGGAGGAGATTGACTATCGGCTAGATGTCTGTCGTGCAACGGGGAGCTCCCATTGCAACAGTTTAAATTACATAAAAAATGTAAGATTTGCTGTTTGTTTTATGTAAAATGAAAAATTCTACCAATTATATCAAATTTTTTATTTCCTTTTCAAATAAATACACCTTTTCGATAACTCTGTATATAATAATATGAACAAAACAGTACATATCAATGACCATCCACTAATAGGTTAATATGAAAATAAAACAACAGGAATCAAGTTATCCAGGCAGAAAGTGATTGAAATGTAACACGGGTTTCACGAAGAGAGTTGAATCGAGGAAGCCACATGAAAGTAACAAGTCGTAATTGAACCATTGAGCAGTTGATAACGGCTGCCATTGAACCATTGAAAAGGGCCGGCCATTGAACACCTCGATAATGTTACAGTGGTAATGCTCATTTCAACTTTACTTGCGTGATACGAGTTCTTTAAATATCGGAATGGACGGGAACATGTAGTTTGCAATTTTATTGATGTCACTAAATTAAATTACTAAATTACTATTTGAGATACCGACCACTCTCATGAGGGTATTTTAAGGCAAATATGTGGTGAGTGGTAGTAATGAGTTATGAGGTGTAGTCTTGATACAAACTAAGGCCGACTCTTCTTAGAATGGGTCATTAATTAATAGCCCAATGACTAATGGAAATACAAGGACCAACGGCTTAACGTGACTTCCGAACCACGCAGGTGATGGTCAGATATATCTAAACGATGGTGGGAGTTGATGCGGGTATCATCAGATGATCACTGAGACTATCTGAGCCGCTTTAGACCTATATCATCCTCAAAACCTGACCTCCATGAAGCTGGACTACAGGACCACGCCACGAGTCACAGTCAAATAGGCCTAATCCAAACGCTACGTTCTTATGAGCTTTCTTCGACCTCTGTTTTTTATCACTCTCCAGAAATGCGATAGTTGGTTTGTGTTTACGTTTTCTCTTACGCAAGCTGCCTTTTCTTAACTTATTAATAAATTTGCCCTTTACTATAAAAGAGGTTTTCTTTTGAGACTTAATTGAGCTGCTGTACACCGTAAGTGGAACCAAAAGTTTGTGTCCCATAAACAGGGGCAGTGTGGGGTTGACAATGAGCTTCATATCAGCTGAGCCTGTGACACATTGTCCAGACGGACAATTATTGCAGTCAGCTGATTATATTTACTCATCCAGGCATTGTTCAGTTAGAAGCTACCTTTGTTCACAAACAATACACTTATGGTTGTGACAGATAACTAATTTAGCTGGTTTACAGTAATTTAATGGCTTTCTACGAGTGTTGCTAAAAGATGTGGCATGGGATTTAATCATTTGGGAAATTAAATGTTGTAAAATGTTATATTCATCAGGGACAATATGAATAAATAATATGACAGTTATAATTAGTAACAGTTGTATATTGCGGTGATTACTTTTATTGTGTGTATTGAAGTAGTTTCAAGGAGTTATCAAACACCTGCACTATTAAGTTTGAACCAATAAGAACTTAAATCTTATAGACGTTAAATATAACATTAGATTGAAAATAGTATTTAATCACTAGGGTACTCAAAGTGACACTTTTGACACGAGGTCAAGTTAACGTCCGAGGAGCAGCCGAAGACGTTAAATAACCGAGTTAAAACACCCTGGCCGAGTGTGAGTCAACAGATGCCACCCGACTAAAGTGCACCTATGCCAAAGGCATTCAAAACTAGCTTGAAAAATTTGCCGTGGCAGAAAACATTCTATAATATAAACGAGTTTATGGCACACGACAAAGGCACCATGTAAACAAACCACGGACCAAGGGGCCAGAGTGGAACAAATCTTATGAATGAGAGAATTGGTGAATGCAAATACCGTATGTTTGAATGGATTATGTGTATGAATGCAAAATTTTAGATACTTAACACTAAATTTGTTGATGACATGTATATTTTATGCAATAAAAGATTTATTTATTTAGTGTTGAACGATACTTTTGTCACGATGAAAATTATTATGAGAAATAGATGTCAATAAATGTTTAATATTATAGGGAATTAATTGAGAAACATTGTTTTGAACTTAGCAGTCTGAATTAGATTGTTTTGAAGAAACAACTGTTACACTAATTTATTACAAGTCAATGTTAAAATTCAAAACAAACTCGTTGAACCAGCCCATGCCACAAACCTGGGTGAAAAGTGACACTTTAGCACTGTCAATACATGTGTCTAAAGCAGCTGTTTTCAGAACAGAATGACAAAAAATACAATATGAGAAATCCGTGCTTGACGCAGTGTTGTAAGCGGATATCGGCTGTTGATATTCATACTGGTTTGATTGGCTCTTGTGGCGCGATGATTGGATCATTATTGACTTTGCTTATTAATTTACCTGGACGTTACTACACAAACTGATGTAGGCCTACAGTATCCTCATATATGTAAATGTGGCGAGCTACACTTTCAGCACCTGAAAAACTTACACTAAGCAGGAAAATCGAGTTTACATGAAACACTCAAAGGAATTTTGTAGAAATCTGCACCAAGTTAACACATTATTTGATAACCACAACTTTTTAGCCAAGGGTGAATCTTAGCCAAAAATTAGGTGGAAATATAGTAATCGTGATTTTAAGACCCTAGACATATCCATTTGGTTTCCAAACCTGGAAAAGTGAGGCAGTTTGTATTCGTAACTTGAAAGACAACCCATCCATACTTCATGTTAGTTTAAATAAGATACAACGATTCCTAAATGGACGAAAGACAAATTTGAAATTAACTAAAATGTTGTGCTAAAATCTATCCGAAGATATTTCTCCTTGATGTTCTGTTAAGTGTATTTCAGTCTTAAGGGAAATACATTCAAGACACGATCTTGGAATTCCAATAGCCAATACTTTAGATCAGAATGTGTAGAACCTTGACTTTATTGTGTTTTGCCGATTCTCTCAAGCTTGCAGCGTGTTCAACCATCACTACATGAGTTGTTTTTTCTTAAAATTGCAAAATGTGTTTGTCTAATTAACAGATTTAAGTCTTTTAAAAATATGATGCTTGAAACATTGTGTATCCAAGGTATTTTCCTTTTCATATTTTGTTTGAGCGCACAGCATATAGCAACTTAAATCTATTGTTTAACAAAAGTTATTTATAAGTACTTTTTAAAAACACAAAAAGGCTAATATAGTGTAACATTTATTCACTAGCGCTTTCAACAGCTAAGCTGTCATCTTCAGGCAAGAGAAGTTTCATGACAATTACTTATACTATTTGCCAATAATCTCCGCTTCAAGAATTTATTTAAAAAGTTATTTGGAATGGTTTAGCAATTATAAATAACTACGTGTGAACAGTGAAGCTGTAACTGAAAGTAACGCGTAAAATGTACAGCAAACGGTTTAAACCTTTTAACGGTTTTAAACCTACGGATGCTTAAGTGGAGAATTCGAATGAATGAGCCGGCATGACTGTAAAAATTGTATGTATGAATGAGTTTTCGATGTAAGTTTTAGTGACTAAATTTTAGCTTTTAAATATTTAAAACCTGACAATTTTCATGCTGTGTATTTTGTTAACGAAATAAAACAGTTATTTATTTATTCAAGGTAGGTTCTCTAACACGTCCCGGGGATCCCTAAAGACAGCACCGTCCACCATACTATTAGTCAGTAGTCACTGTTCATGTCTGTTCTCTCCTAATCTACGTTTCATTGCACCCAGTTACTCTAGTAGGCCAGTTTCGCTCTCCAGATGGTGTTCCCAGACTGTGGATTAATTCCCTGTCCTTAGACCGACTCAGTTGACCGTGTCGTCCGGCCACCAGATGGCGTGACGACCTATTCTCTGTAGATTTGTCATTGTTACACGGCGAAATGGAAACGTCGCATTTCTGTCCAGTAAGTGGCTCTCAAGTGGTCCTCTGTCAAATACTGTTGACCTGTGGACTATTTTAGGTAATTTGCCTTGAGGAAATAGTTGTACATTTATTTTACTAGTAAGAATACTCTTGGGTAGAATAGGATCATCACATAGATTTAGTATGTAACAGGGTGTCCACAGGACTATTTCTGTTATGAAGCTTGTCATCATACTGCAGCTAAGACGTTTTCAAAATGGCATATTATGGCATTATGCATCCCCATCTTTCCTTCGGATTGTGTTTATGGAAAAACCAAAATCTCCTCTGAAACAAAAATCAAAAGGATTGTTGTACTTAAAGAAAAATACAATAAGAATAATAGCCAGGTTTGATTTTTGAGATTCTTGCAAAGAATCATTCAAATCCTTATTATTATTGCCATTATAATCTCTCTGTATATTAGAAACGGTGTTGTTTTTTGCGTCCAAATATTCGTTCGATGAACCGAACAATGTATACAACACCAGAAACTAATCGATTCGGGAAACCTACCACAGGCTTCCAATGGAAGCTAATAGGCAATTATATAACAAACTACCAACTAACATTAAAGATAATAATTAAAAAACAATTTAAAACAAAATATTAAAAACTACTTGCATCAAAATCCGTTTTATAAATTACGAGAGTTTTTGGACAACTAAATTATTGTTAGATGCATAACAATTTGTACAGCTTTAGTCAATGTAAAGCATTATTTGTATTTGAATCTTACCAGTGGTAATAGGGTATTTTATTTTATGTTTTATTTGATATCTAAAAAACAGTTTGTATTGTACAATTTGACAATAAATTATTATGTTATGTTAAAGTAACATTTCAGTTAGCAATGTAGGCCAACACGTGGTTTGCTAACAATCTTACCACAAGTCGAGATAGCCTGCAGGATGCTGCTTACTATCGCAGTTTTTATAGTCAGTCGGATTCGAAACGCTACTGTGTTCTGGAATCAAAAGTCAAATAATTAAAACGCACATATTGTCTTTAGTGTTTAATTAAGAGTTGCTTGCGTATAAGAGTATGAGTTTATTTTCTCTCTCTCGTTTTATTTGCTATTAGATAACATAGCCAACTTGTAGCCACAAGTGCTACCGTGAATCCTAACGAATTTCCTATAGGGGGGTTAATTTACACCGGAAGTGCCAGTTATTGTTAAAACCAAGTATGTACATATTTTGAGCTTGATGATTAAGCTTTATGCTTTTTTTACTGCATGTTATAAGTGGTGTCCGGAATTGGTCTCGCGGTCGCTCTATCTGGTCGCCTCTTCTTCTTGAACACGTTGCCAAGCCTCGGACATGACTTTAGTTAAGCCGCCTCAGTGGTCACCACAGAGAAAGGCTGAATTCGTCTGCCCAAGGAATACATGACACCGCGCACGTAACAACGGGCTTTCTTTCAACTGATGCGGCCTAACTGTCAAACCCTCCGCTTGCTAGGGTTTCGTAGATAGCGCTCTTATATTAGGTTAATTTCGGATTTATTAATTTTTATGGACAGAGAAAGAGTTTATCTGTGTTTGCCTGTGGTTAGGTTTGTGATTAACCTGTTTTTAGCTTCTTAAATAAAGCCTTAAAACACTCTATATTTTCTAACTTAACCGATAATAGCATAAAAACTAAACGGCAATTTGGAAATGAACTACATGCAAACCTAGATAATATGTTTATCTTCCATTTAAGAATTGTTTCAGAAAAATAGCATTAATACTTAAGTCTTAATTTTATTTCCCGCAAACTTCTGCATCGACGCTCTCCCGGCAGCGCTCTCCCCTAGCAGCTGAGGCGGACCCTAAGCGTAGTTAGACAACATCGCAAGAACATGTTATCTGTGGGAATAATTATCAACTGAACTTTTTTGTATACGAGATGGTAAACTAAGTTTGAGCTGAATGTGTTGTATTATGTTCATACAGTACAGCTGTATATACAAGTGGCGCCGCGGAGCGGCGGGATGTGAAAGCTGAGTGTTGCTGAGATCAGCGCAGCTCGTAGATGAAGACCTGATCTCATTTTGATCACGTCAACAAACATTGATAAATAACTTGATACAGGCCAGCGCCGGCTAGACGTGATCATCATAACAACCGCTCTATACATTCTACCCTTACCCCACCTCGGTGTCGAGCAGTAGTTTTGTACCTTAAAGTCTATACCGGAATGTGACTCTGTTTAGAGACATTTCGCGTTTCTCTAATAAATCAAACTTGCGATTTCTCAATATTCCTGTATTGAGGCGGCCGGATTGAACGTCCGCAGGGCTATCTGGGCACCGCTTTAACATGGAGTAAACTCTGCAAACTATGTTTTTTATTGGTTAATGTACTTAAATATGGAAAATGTTTATTTGGGAGCATAAATCTATTGGCTGCTGCACACAAACCGACGTTGAAACTTGTACTTTCGGCAAAAATGTTTTTACTTAGATATTGAGCACTGGAATTTTTCATAAGAACATACAGTTGGAATTTCGTAGTTCATATTTTATTTGGCTCAGTAGTTTTAAGTTTTTATGTGCTGCAGAATTAATGGCTCTATGATTTCAACGAAAACCTTTTCCCGCGAGTAGGTTAAGTGTACTATACAAAGCATCGTTTGTAAAACTCCGCCATGTTAAAACCCCTAACCCGTCAAAACGCCGCTTGCCCTTCTGCCGTCTCTTAACTTAAAACTGTGAAAACTATATATGTATTGCACATAATAAAATCAAGGAAAACCCATTATACTGATACCTAAGCAAAAATATTGACATTTAAGTGTATGTGTAACATCTGAGTTCGAGACGATTCCTAAACAATCGATGAACTAGATTTTAATATCGATTCTTAAATGATTATTTAAGTGGGAAACAGTAAATTACCAGCAGGTTTTAAGCCATTGCGGGAAAGGATTCCAAGTTTGTGTTACGGAGGGTACCCTGAACAGTAGGTTGAATTGGTGCCCAAAGTATCTTCAGCAGGAATTTGGAAACATCGTCCTCGACATCATTGAACCTGTGCAAGATTACAAGATACATGTTATACTGAGTAGTTACTACCAATTTCGTCTAAAAAGATGAGGATGGCCAACGCATTCATATGAAAGAGGTAGAACATGAATGGAAAGTGGTTGGCCCAATACATCATGCAATGTACCATTGAACAAGTACGCGTATATATGAATTTATTACAGTACTGTGTGACTCTGTGGTCTATGCAAACTAGCAGAGTATACTAATACTGAACACATTGTATGTAAGCTTCTGTCAGCAAATCTCCTTATCGCATAACTTACACAAGATGCAACTTTTTATCAGTGCAATCTAGCAATTGCTACTCAGATAAACAGTCGAGCTCTTTTAATCATAGTGTGTTATGTAGGATAACCAAGAACACAACCGTCTTTAATTTCATTTTTAACGACTCAATAATAGTTGGTTTGAAAACCTATCAACTCAGTAAGGCTGAATATTACAACATACTCTTCCCAAGCACAATATATTGTAGAGCGGAGAAGCGATTGTTTCAAATGTGTTGCACTGGGGACGATTGTTTTACAGACGGCAAATAAAGACCATTGTGTTCATCATTCATCCACTGTTTTTCCACAACACACATTTTTATATCGCTGTGTTCGCCATATTTCCCCTGAACTGAAAATTCGCTCTGTTTAAATATTTGACGTCTATTAATATAGTAAATACATACGTATTCGTAAAATTTATGTTTCGGTGTTTTGCAAACAACTTTGCCTACGTGAGGCGATGAACACTGCATCAAATTTAAAGAATAATTAACTATAATTTAGGTCCCTGCTAGAGTTTAATACAGTAACACGGGTTTAAACTTTGCTTAGCTGTTTAAGATTCAATTAAGTCTGCGGGAAGCAGACATTACAAAATTAGTCTGGCTGTTTAAATATTGCCAATACAGTTTTGTTGAGCTAATATTAGAGTGCTGTACAAGTTTTGCGAGGCAAAAACTGTCTTCGTATATTGTTCGGAAATACAGTACCAACTGGAATAACAAGTTATATTGACTTTTTACGGTCCGTAGGAAAAACTAAGGCCCTTAGAATTTTGACCTATGAGTACGATCCACGAAAATGCTAAATATGCTAATAGGTTACACATTAAAACCCGTTGGCGGATTGTCGAAAAGTGCCCTCTCCTCTATTCGAAGAGGAAGGGCGAAAGAGCTGAATATCAGGGCACGATTCTCTGAGTTGTCTACAAAATTGTCTTTTATGCCCTCATTCAAAGTTATCTTTATTCGGATTTTCGACGACCCAATTAACTCTGAACTAACTTAAAATAAACAACTTGTATTTCATTAGAAATTTATTGTTTCCGCCAGTTTATTTCGAAATGTGTTGTGTAATGTATATTAGTTTTATAATTTTACGTGAATGCTGTAATAAACTAAGTAAATTAATCAACGTGAATGTTCAAATACTAATTATATCTGTAAATACATAAATACTAACTCCCCTAGCTTAAGCAGACAAAATAAAACAAACAAGATTTAATATTAACTGAATCCAAATGCAAAGTTTTCTCTGACGAAATTAGCTCCATTGTAATGTAAGGCTTAACTTTTGTTTTGTTTCAACCAAGTTTGGCTTCATTTAGTTAGACGTCATTTGCATGCGTAATTGTGAATAGTGAACCACTGCTTTCACTTGAACCTATAGATTTCTGTTGACAATAAAAGCCACGTTGGAAACTTTCGTTGAAAATCCTTAAAACCAGTTCGTAAGAGGCTCGCAATCTCGTAAAACACGAGTTTATTGTACACGAATGTACAAGTAAGCTACTTTGTTAGCTACGTTGATAGTGAAATTGGTTTTGTTTCACTCTGTTTCTTGACAATTCTGATGTGGAATCATTGAAAGCCTACTTTCGTATAGTGCTACAGGCCTATTACCTCCATTTCGGTATTCATTTAAAATGTGCTTTAAAACGTGGTGACAGAGTACGAAATTTCTTCTCGGAGTTTCGGGATAAACTAACACTGACATTTAATTGCTAATTTGTATAGTGTCCTGTTTTTTTAATACAATGCAACAAGACTAGTTCGTACTTAGATGCAAAAAGGTTTATAACTGGTTAAACCACATACATCTTTCGTACAATCTGCTGCACACAGAAAAGTGTTTACATTCTCAATACATTTTAATGGGGCTACATTCCAAGAGACTAGATCAACCGTTATCATTTTTACTCGCTTTTAATAAAGTAGTAAGTATAAGATTATTTTCGTAAAACAGTTGTGCCGTTGTATCACAACGAATCTTTTGAAATTGATTGGCTGTCAAGTACTATCGAATGATGAAGAAAATGAGGTTTCCACCATTAGGAGCTCGGGACGTAGAGGAAATAGGATCATTTCTCTCACACGTCTAACAGTAGTGTTGTCATACTTTACAAGCTCTAGTTATTTTATACGGGTATCTATACTATTAGTATTTCGGTTAGGGTTGTCCGGGTGTTGAGATCTCGGGCTGGGGTAATTCAGATTTTCGAATAGAAATGGTCTTTAGTGTGTCGAGGGTGGGGAAACGAATAAAATTATATAGATTTTTATTTTTATGGGTTTTGAGGTCCCCAATTCCCCATGTTATATTTCTTTTTTAGTAAATATTTATTAGTAAATATCAACGGATTTGTTTGAAACTCGACACATAGTTGTATACCATTAACCAAAGCTACTGATTTTGGGGTCCTGGGGGCACAATGTATGGATGGGGAGGGAAGGTTAAAGGGGCAGAAAAAATCATACAAATCGATGTGGGGTATAAAAAGGGGATATTATGCTGATTTCAAAAATATATTGGTTGTCTACCAAAATTGTTGGAAGTGGGGTTAAAAAGTGGGGTGAAACATTAAAAAATCCATGTAGGCCGAGTTTTACAAAGCGGGCACCGAGGCCGTAGGCCTTTAAGACTTTAACCACCTACAGAATCTACAATACTGTATTATCTTCTCTTGTTACTTTTAAAATGAAGGAGGTATCCATCATATTAATTCATATGATGTGGTAATTGAGGTTGTAAATTAAAGTTTAAATACCCAACGAATGTGTAAAAATGAGAGTTATTGTAATATTTCGCAGCAACTAAGCCTTTTTTTCCTTTTCAGGTATGTTATAGAAAAAAACAGCAGAAATGCAGTATGTTACATATGGTAAGCTAATTCGCTTCATACTAATGGTCGTTGTTTAACAAGTAATTAATAATTTATTTAACTTTGTGTGTGTGTGCTTAAGGTAATATTCTCTAGCTCTCAGAACGTTTTACACATTATTATTTAGGCAACGGGAAAATCTGTCTAGGGTCATGATCTAACAAGTCATGCAAACCACAGTACTGCCAAGGAACATTGTCTGAAGTCACGTTGCCGTTGGTCATTGTATTTCCATTGGTCATCGGGCTATTAATTAATGACCCATTCAAGGAAGAGTTGGTCTAGTTTGTAACAAGATTACACCTCATAACTCATTACTACTCATAACAATCACAATCCCTCATGAGAGTGGGTCGCCATCTCAAATATGATTTAGAGTAAATTTGAGCTGTTTAAATCTACTTTCAATTGATTGTTTTTCTTACAGTGAAGGCGTTTTACAACACAAACATGATTGTATATGTAGCAAGTAGAATGATTCAAATATATACACATTATAAACAACCCTTATAAAATATTTAAATTATGTATTCTCATAGAATACATCGATAGAAAGTACACTCTTATAAAGTCACATTGCAGACAGAGCAAAGTGCTGACTAACGCATGGTGTAATAAGTACTTGTAGTGACAAACTGCAGCATCTAGACTAACATCAACCACACCACATACATGAAAAAAGCCTCAGAATTGATTGTTTTCAAATAACAAAAACCCACCCATCATAAAAATCGAAAAACTTCAAAACATGCTGCTCCAAAGTCAAACTATAAAGGGCCAATTGAACGATTATGGCCAATTTCTAGGTTCTGGAAGCAGATGTCTTTTGATACTTAAATCAAAACATCCTGGACCCATGACTGAACGCTCTTGTTCATAACCGCTGAATATACAATGCAATACTTGGTAATACATCGAGGTACATATTCCTCTAGAAGAACTTAGTCCAGTAGAGCGAAATGATTGACTGATATTTTCAAAGACAACGAATAATTGATACAACGGGTAAACTTATACCTATCATAATCCTTTGACAAGATTTTAAATTTATTGAGTACCTTACAACATCTTACATTAAATCCACGACATAATATGTAAGTGATGACACTTATTGCAAAAGGCAAGTGAATCTTTTTTAATATAAAACACGGTTGCAACTAAACAAGCTATTTTGTAGTTGGTTGGTTAAAGAGTTTGAAAATATAAAAATAGCCCGATTTACTGTATACATAACTTCAACCAATATTAAATGAATCATACTCTTACTTTTGCCCTCGCTTCCATACCCTTTGCCTGTTATAATTTTGACCTCCTCTCTTATTATCTTCCTTAATTTATGAACGCAATCACATTTTACTGCCGCAAAACAGTCTGAAATACAATCCGTTCGAAACTTATTAGGTAATACATCAACCAGCCAATATTCTAACAAAATGAACTTTGTGTGTGCTTAAAGTAATATTGTTCTATCTCACAGTACGCTTTACACATTATTATTTAGGCAACGGAAAATTCGTTTAGGTCATGATCTAACAAGTCATGCAAACCATAATACCGCCAAGGAACATTGTTCGAACAGAGTTCCCATTTGACTGGGACTCGTGGCGTGGTCCTGTAATCCAGCTTCATGGAGGTCAGGTTTTGAGGATGATATAGGTCTAAAGCGGCTCAGATAGTCTCAGTGATCATCTAGCTGATGATACCCACATCAACCCCACCAACGTTTAGACTTATCAGACCATCACCGTGGTTCGGGAGTCACGTTAGCCGTTGGTCCTTGTATTTCCATTGGTCATTGGGCTATTAATTAATGACCCATTCTAAGGAAGAGTCGGCCTTAGTTTGTAACAAGATTACACCTCATAACTCATTACTACTCATAACACTCACAATCCCTCATGAGAGTGGTCGCCATCTCAAATAGTGATTTATAGTAAATTTGAGCTGTTTTAAATCTACTTTCAATTCGATTGTTTTTCTTACAGTGAAGGCGTTTTACAACACAAACATGATTGTAATATATGTAGCATGTAGAATGATTCAAATATATACACATTATAAACAACCCTTTTATAAAATACTAAATTACGTATTCTCAATAGAATACGCCATCGATAGAGTACACTCTTATAACGTCACATTGCAGACAGAGCAAAGTGCTGACTAACGCATGGTGTAATAAGTACTTTTAGTGACAAACTGCAGCATCTAGAGAAACATCAACCACACCATACATGAAAAGAGCCTCAGAATTGATTGTTTTCAAATAACAAAAAACCTGAGCCCATCATAAAAATCGAAAACTTCAAAACATGCTGTCTAAAGTCAAAACTATAAAGGGCCAATTTGAACGATTTTTGGCTCATTTTTCTAGGTTTCGGAAGCAGATGTGTCTTTTGATACTTAAATCTGTAAAACATCCTGGACCCATGACTGAACGCTCTTGTGCATAACCGCTGAATATACAATGCAATACTTGGTAATACAATTCGAGGTACATATTCTCTAAAAGAACTTAGTCCAGTAGAGCGAAAATGATTGACTGGATATTTTCAAAGACAACGAATAAATAATACAACGGATAAACTTCTATACCTATCATATTCCTTGACAAGATTTTAAATTTATTGAGTACCTTACAACATCTTACATTAAATCCACGACATAATATGCAAGGATGACACTTATTGCAAAAGTACAAGTGTATCTTTTAATATAAAACACGGTTGCAACTAAACAAGCTATTTGTAGATGGTTGGTTAAAGAGTTTGAAAATATAAAAATAGCCCGATTTACTCGTACATAACTTCAACCAATATTAAATGAATCATAATTTTACTCTCGCCTCCTGCCCTCTGCCTGTTATAATTTGAATCGCCCTCCCTCTCTTATTATCTTCCTTAATTTATGAACGCAATCACATTTTTACCGCCGCAAAAACAAGTCTGAAATACAGCACTCCGTTTGAAACTTAATAGGCAATACATCAACCAGCCAATATTCTAACAAAATTAAAACTTTTATGGCGTAGGGCGGCAGGTATAGTGCATTTTATACGGTAAAATTGAATAAAGAAACATTTTTCCTGGCTAAGAATGGGCCTTATGGAAAATAACTTAATGTAATAGAAAATGAACACGAGAGATTAGTTCGCAATGTTAGAAGCGATTAATAGTTAAATTTAAAACATGAAAAATAAAATGTTGGTACATTTCCTATTTTTAATGTACCCTTATAGTTAGACTATAGTTTGAACTTTATCCAACGCGCTTATTACTTAAAACTGACTACAGCTAAATGACCATTATAATTCAGAAAGCGATAAGGACGTTTAAAATTCGCTGCGTGGAAACAGTTTTAGGGAATTTTTATGAAAAATGAGCGACTCATGCCGTCATCGTGGTAAGACCCCACATGGGTACAGATCCTGACTCTCAGGACGTGTATTGAGAATTTTTCAACACTTATAATTGTATAAAATTACGTACGGTATATAAAATATATTCGTATATGCTATATTTTGTGTGAGTTCTACAAGTCGAATTTTGTGTTTAATTGTCTCGAAATTTGCTGGTATGAATGTTAATTTTGTAAATATTTCTGTCAAAGTCGTTGTACAGGGGGAGAGTTTTCATACAAAAATAATTTCAGTTATCTAGAAATGGGAAATTTCATCATATTTTGACGAAATTTGAAACGTGCATAGGAACGATAAGCTAAGTCCGAAGGGTTAAAGTTACACGTTCGAAAATAATTAACTTCACTCACTTAGCTTAGCTGGTCGGCCTGGTTCAATATTATATCACACAATTTAACTAGCTTATGAATTTTGAGGACCTCTTTTCGTTGATATATAGTTTTAAATATTGGACGTTGAAACCCACAGACTTCTTTCTCGTTCAGAGTTTGAAACAACTGATATTCCCTCGTGTAAATATCTTTAACTTGGAATGTGGTTCTTTATTTTATCAGTAGTCGATGTAAAAGCCGTTCGCAGAGAGAATGCTCATAAGAATGTTATTTCACATTTCTTAAACATCAGAAAATATTTCGTTCCATTCATCAATAAAGAAAATTCAAAGTCCAACACAATATCGGCTGTGAAATCTAAACCACCGAGTACGTATTTGAATGCAAAGTGAGAAATATTCTAGTAGACAGTTTCATACAGTTATCTCTGACATAATGGCCTCGGAGTTTCCAAGAATGAAGGTTTGACACTGTGAGATTAATGGCGCTGCGTCAAGTGGAGTGAAAGATGTATGAGGCGTGAAGTGAACTCGCAGAAGATGAAAACTTACCCTACAAAACCTGTATACAGGGTGGGTCTAAAGTAGAGCGACGGAATTGAGAAATCACAGAGTTACAGAGGAAACCGTGGCAAAAAAGTAATAACTGGTAAGCTAGCCAGTTTCAGCCGTAATGTTCCCGTAAATATGTAATTTATTTTCAAGATCTGGTGAGAATGGTTAGGTGATAGTGATCAGCATGATTTCAAGATCTTGATGCGGATAAATTTACTAAAACCCGATATACTTAATCCACCTCGCCATTTCCCACTAACTGTAATGTCAAAAATACCTTAAAATGGCCACCATTTCGGAATGGCCTATTTTTGGAATGGAACGAGTTAAATCATGCTGGTAATATTTTCTAAGAAGGTCTTGGGTAGATACGAACTTATATTAAGCTGAAACTAAATTCCAAAGGTGGGAAATAAAATTTATTTCAAAAATTAAAAACCTCTGAAGTTTTATTGGCGCCCTATTCTAAATGCACGGAAACACCCAGTACGGAAGTGAAACCGGTTTCAAAAGAGTTTTTTGAATGAAGAGTGAATACAGTTTGACATAGTTAGGTCAAAGATATTCAAAACCTTCAAGTAATAAATAAATGGTTGACTACGAAACTCATTTATATAACGCTTTTGCTCTTAGTTAAGTGACTGATGTACTTTGTTTGACAATATTTTGTTTTATGATTGGCAATACTTTTAAAGACACCTTCTATCAAAGATATAGCAAACACGTCATTTTGATCAAAATTATCATGTGCATATACCTCCACTTCTTTGTTCTACTCAATACAACGTAAATAAACTAATACAAAAATATAATCTTGCGAAAAAGTAATACGTTAGTAATATTAATGTTTACAAATAGTAACGTTTAACACTCATGGTTAACCTCGATCACCACTTACTCAAGCTCTAGCAGCATGTAATGTAAGCTTATGTGTGATGTAAGGGGGTGTGGGAGGTGGTTGTTTAGTACCGGACTCACGTAGTGAGTATTTATGTGCAAGGACTTGTGTATTTTTGCTTCTGAAAACACCTTTACCTCCACCAAACCCTTCCCAGGCTGTCCTGTTCAGTTCACAGCATGCTTTACTTCTAATCTCTGTATAGGTTAGAACCTATGTATAGGCTCTGTGCCTTGGTAATAACCTGAAGTTATAATGTTTTATTATTTTATACAGGGTCATCGAAAAAGGTGTACGGGATTTGAAAGTGAAATACAAATTTTAATATAACTGGTAGAATGCTGATTTTTACATAAAAACACAGCAAATCTTAAACTTTTGTGTTATTAAAAAATTTCAACCTGAGCTCTCGCCGTTGCACGACAGACATCTAGCCGATAGTCAACCTCCCGCCTGGTGTTTTGGAGCATTTCAGGAATCACCGTTGAAATGGCTACGTTGATTCTTCTTCTCAGGTGCTGTAGATCACGTATTTTCTCAGCATAAACTGAGTTTTTAATGTAACCCCAAAAGAAGAAATCTAAAGGCGTCAAATCAGGACTCCTAGGTGGCCACAAAACTGGACCATTCCTCCCAATCCAACTATCAGGAAACTGCTGTTAAGAAATTTTTGGACGATTAGACTGTAGTGACATGGAGCTCCATCCTGCTGGAAAATGACAGTAATGCCCTTTTCCCTTTCAATTTCTTCAACTTGAAGGAACACATACATTTCTAACATATCCAAATAATCAACGTAGACATTTCAACGGTGACTCCTGAAATGCTCCAAAACACCCGGCGGGAGGTTGACTATCGGCTAGATGTTTGTCGTGCAACGGGGGGAGCTCAAATTGAAACTTTTTAAATTACCTAAAAAATTTAAGATTTGCTGTGTCTTTTGATGCAAAAATCAACATTCTACCAATTATATTAAAATTTTTATTTGACTTTCAAATCCCGCACACCTTTTTCGATGACCCTGTATAGACATTGCTAACAGCCTTTCAGGTTAGCATTGTAGGGTAGTTTCAAGTAGCTGCCCGGGCCCAGAGCTAAACCATACCTACAGACTACACAATACAGGGTACTGTATGAGCTGGGAGCTCACATAAAAGTAACGATTCATTCCTGTGCTGTAATCATGTTGATGACTAAATTATCAGATCGCTAACTATAGAAGTCAAAATTTAAACAAGATGAGTATAAAAGATATTGTGTATAAAAGATCAGAAATTGCCTATTTTCCCGATTTCTTTCCGTTCTTATACGTTTATTTCCCATAACATTGCGTTGGAAGAAATATGTTATATAAAAGGTTATATGAGCTTGTATCAAATTTTATCGCAACAAAAGAGACTTTTCAATATCAATAGGTGAACAGAGAAAGCGTTTCATTGTTCGCTCAGCTTTGCCAATTGGTACAAGAGATTGCGCTTACCTTGTGTTGGAGAATGTCACAACGATGCTGTTGAAAACCATACATTTTGTTATTGTTGAAAGCTTTTGCTGAAATGTGCACCGTCAAACCCGATTTTGGGTAAAGTTCAAGACAAGATATTTGAAATAGTAAGCTTAGTTTTCCAGTTGACGTAAAGCTATATTTTTTAAACAAATTGAATCGTTGAAATTTACTGAAGGTTCAAACTTTTGCAGTTACAGTTAAGTTTACACCTCACGTCATAAGAGTTAGTGGTTAAGACGTGTGCCCAAGACACTAACTGCTGTCCGATGTTGTAAAGAAACATCCTCTGATGGAGGACAGGTTTTGAGGATGATATAGGTCTCTCAGATAGTCTCAGTGATCATCTGATGATACCCGCATCAACTCCCACCATCGTTTAGACATATCAGACCATCACCTGCGTGGTTCGGAAGTCACGTTAAGCCGTTGGTCCTTGTATTTCCATTGGTCATTGGGCTATTAATTCTAATGACCCATTCTAAGAAGAGTCGGCCTAGTTTGTAACAAGACCACCCTCATAACTCATTACTACCACTCATTTTCACCACATTTTTGCCTTAAAATACCCTCATGAGAGTGGTCGGCATCTCAAATAGTGATTGAATGATTTAGTAATATAATTATTCTAAAAAAATGCTTGAATTTTGTTATACGAAAAGCTAAAGAGTAAGGACTTAATAAACCCCGGCGTGGTTTCTGTGTTGTCAGAAACGCTCATCTTAGCTTCTTTGTCCTCTTCTCGGACACTCTGACTCCTTTCATCTTTCCCTTTGATTTTCTTCAAAAGACTAGTTTTTGTTGTACACTGCTCTATAACGCCGTCAGTTTTTCCGCGACTAGTAAATGAAAATACTGAAAATACTATGCTAGTATACTTAAACAAAAGACTGGTATAAATTGCATCAACAATAAACACCTGTCCCAATTTAACCTAGCAATTGAAACTAAAAGAGGTAGGTTTATGAAAGTTTCCTTATTTTTGACTATACGCAAGATTACTAGTGATAACATAACCATTCTTTACTTAATCAAACCAAAACCAGTGTGTACAATAACAGATTTCCACAGAACATATTATTCGCTAAAAGTAAATTTGCCTGTCAACTTCATTGTCCTGGCAATTCACAGTTTCAAAAGGTGTTTGATGGAAAATGTTTGAAACTGTCAAATGGTCCATTTCCTGTCGTGCCTGTTGCTTTGTTTAAAGCCGTAATTACGTATTAAAGGTCAAAGTAAGAACACAAAGATACACTTAGATATAAATAACAACGTATTGTAAATCATCACTAAATCACTATTTGAGATGCAGATCACTCTCATGATGGTATTTTAAGGCAAATATGTGGTGAATGAGTGTGAGTGGTAATGAGTTATGAGGTGTAGTCTTGTTACAAACTAAGGCCGACTCTTCCTTAGAATAGGCCATTAATTAATAGCCCAATGACCAATGGAAATACAAAGACCAACGGCTTAACGTGACTTCCGAACCACGCAGGTGATGGTCTGATATGTCTAAACGATGGTGGGAGTTGATGCGGGTATCATCAGATGATCACTGAGACTATCTGAGCCGCTTTAGACCTATATCATCCTCAAAACCTGACCTCCATGAAGCTGGATTACAGGACCACGCCACGAGTCCCAGTCAGTTTCAAGCATAGATTTCTTGATGTCGCCTGAATTGCCCTCGTGTTGTTATGCTCACGGAACACCCTGTACACTTCACCAGGGTAGATTAGTGGGAGGCAAAGTCTAATCCCAAAGGAAAGGGATAAGCAACTTACAGCACTGTTGTGTTCGGTTCACAAACTCCAGCTTTGAGTCTACAACTTCCATTATGTGTAGAGCATTGATAATGCGCTGCTCGAATCAAATACACCAACTCCTTTGTGTTGCCTAGGTTTCGTGATTGGTTTGTACTCGAGTGCTTATTATCTATTAAATGCAAACGGATGACAAACAAACTACATATACTACCCAGGCATGAGCAAGGCATTTATTAGCTTTCAATGTTTTATCTAATGGACTATAGGTTCTGCTACAACACAGGAGGAAATCTAGTATTCATTCATAGGTCAAAGGGGTATGAGAGACAAAGCCATGTGGCAAAGAGACAAAGTAAAGGTTAATTGATTTGATCTCTCCAATATGCATAGTGACGTTTCTAATAAAGAAAGACCAAAAGCATTGAGACACCATGTCAACAAGTGTGTAAAAAAGGCAAGAAATTGAATATTTGTTTTAGAATATTGACTCTAAAATGTTCTCAATTCAGTATCAAGCAGTACGCCTATACAGTAATCAAGAAATCATTTGCACAATCTAAATTTTAAATTGAAGGTTTGTGTTAAATTTAACTTGCTCAGGGCTCTAATAGCCACCATAAAAATGTATTTCTTTACGTACGCCAAAATGTTTGTACATTGTTTTAATAAGTTTGCTTTGGTTATCAAATGTTGTGAATCACGAAACAAAGCATTGCTTTGCTGAAAGTACGGTGTACTGAGCACAGTGAATGTCGGGCCCGGGTTCAAGCGGATGATATCCAGCTCATTAACTGAAGAACTCTCCTCTTTGTCTTCTCTCTCTGTTAACTGACAGATCCGCCAGCTGCAGGATTTACATTTCATATCCTTGCCTTTAAGGAGTAGATTAATTCCATCTGAGTGAAATGGATAAAAAGAAGTGAACTCTAGCACTCGCTTGATTTCAAGAGAACGCTTGCCTTCAAGTGGACGAAGAAAGAGGTTATTCCCACTTTAAGGAACATAATTATTTTGCAAGATAACCAGGTGATTGAAAAGAAGCAAACACTTGTTTTGTTAAGGCAACCCTTGTAGACATACAGGAAATATAATTTAGTTATCTCCATTGTACCAAAAACACTGGAATGCCACTGCTTAATCATTTGTTTGTGTTAAAATTATTTTGAGAGCCCTGCGGAAGCAGTATAGTAAACATGATGTAAACCTAATAAGGAACACGAGTGCTTTGAAAGATGAGTTTATCTTTGGATCACTTGAGAGTTCCTGGCGTTCAGGAATTTCAAAACTGAATATAGATTCTTCCTCCAGTTCCCAGTTTAGACGTGTTCGTATTAATTCGCGCTTCATTCCACTTTTATTTATATCTCCAGTGCTTCAGCGAAGTTTGATTCACGAATGATTGCTTTTGTAGTATGGAACTTATTTTACCAAGTTTCTTGGTTTATAAGGCTTAAGCTTCGTTCAGAATGTTAACAAGTTAAAAGAACCGTAATTATATCAAGAAGTACAAAAGTGTACGAGAAACACAATTTTACTTACCTTTAAGTAGCTACTGATTAACTGGTTACATTACATTTTATTATCTATAGCAAATAAAATTAATAGAAACAATAAACTAAACCATTGCAGAACTTGTAACATTATAATGAATTGAAATGTTTTACATTGCCATGAAATTGATAATTTAATTGATTAAGCTATGGGCACCTAGACAAGCAGTGGCTTCCATGAATGATTATACATCGCAGAAAAAACTATCACCGTCGTTGCTGGTGAACAATAATGTTTACCGCTTCCTAGAAAACCATGTTTCTACTGAACTTTCAGAGCTTAAATCTTCGATGTTGAGTGGTAGAGAGGACTTTGTAGTCCTAACTTCGCCTCGTTAAACAAGACAAACTTTTTTCTAATCTCGAAGCTTTTTGGTATATTACGCAAACAGCGTTTAAACTTGTAGATTTTAACTTATACAAAGGATCTTTTTATTTATAACCTTTAAAAGGTTTTAAACTTTGAGCTTCGAAAACAGCCAATTCAAGACACAGGTTTTATCAAGACTCATTACTGCACACACAAATTATTGAAGCTAAAAAAAGGGTTGTATATTTTATTATTATCAAACATAATTCACAGTCTTCGAGCCTTATGTCTATAACAAGTTGCCGTTGTTTGAGTCTTGACATCAGAAAATTAACGATTGAATAAAAATAGAGCAAATATAATCTTTTACAAATTGAATTTGCCACACTTGACTAGTTCAACAAAGCGTATCCTCGCTCAAGTGATATGATAAAACAACAATGAACATATTAATCTCTTGTAATAATAATTCCTGCAATGTTTACATCACTGTTAATGAGTTTTAGTAATAATCTATTCATGGGGCAGAACGATAAAATCATGAAAACTATTGAGCGTTGTCAATTGTAATGTTGTAAACATTTTAATTTCATAACTCTATAAGAAAGGTCCTTAACTATACACAGCTCCACCATTAGAAGGGCCTAAAAGTCGGTATCTACTGCAGCACATTCGATGCCAACCCTTGGACGAACGGAAGGGGTTCCTTATACTGCTATCCCCGGTAGGGAGTCAGGAAAGAGGCTGTTGAAAGGACGTTTGCATTTAGTGGATTTGCAAATGCTTACTATTACCGATACCACTATCAGGACTCATCCCACTCAGTATATTCAACATAGTATTGATTCAATCTCCTACAAGTAGAGAGTGGAGGCACAACTGCAGTCTGTAGCTTTGTGGAGAACATGTTTCAGTTTTAGAGTTGTCAAGTTAAAGCCTTGAGCAGTGAAGGAAGGAACTTTATACTTGAAGTTTGACAAGGATCATTATCTCACCCCCTCCCTTCCTTTCTCCTATCCCACCTACACTGTTTCCGTTAATGAGGAAACAGGTTATGTCAGTTTAGAGAAAACAGCTGATAAACAAAATGCCCTGCGGTGGCCCGATGTAATCAAGGAAAACAAAGCTTTGAAAGTGACGGCGAGAAACGTTTTTGAATGTAACTTTTGATTTAGAGCCTAATATTTTTATTTGTAGCCTTTCTGTTAGTAGTGTAGCTCATAGTTGCGTTACACCAACGTGATTTACTAGATGAAGTTCACGGGAATTTTTGCACCACCCGGGGCTGTATTATGAAATACACTATTACAACACATGTGCTCAAAGTGGGAACTTTGGATGTTGTGAAGGAAAATCAGAAACTAAAGATATGCAGCTACTAAGTGTCTTATCACGCAATTAGTCCAGCCACAAGCTACGAAAAATTTAGTCTTAGGGGAAGTCCAAGGCAAAGGTAACTAAAGGCAAAGACACAACTTTTGTTATTTGTAAGAAATCAACGATTTACACACTTTTTTGTGATATGACATCTGTCGTTTCTAGTTTCTCCCGACTAACCGATTGTAAAAAATGTACGAAAAATGAGTGGATGATGGGTAAAGCATGAACAATGACGGAAGGGCGTTTCCTCCACTCTCAAAGTTGGGGAGGGCTGTAATGGCCTCTATAAAGGAAGAGGTTATAACAGTCTTGTGGATAATAGTTGAACCCCCACCCCCACCCTTCAAGCAACCAGGCCATTCTGATGATTGGGCGGGGGCTTAGTTCTTCTAAGCTTAAGATTAGTTTTGGAAAAGTTTAATATGGCTTTGTAATAAGGTTACCTTTTAATGACGTATCACATATTGCAACGAAGTTCATCAACTTAAATACTATAAACTTGGTATCATAATTCAATTTACTTATTGCAATAAAACGTTTATTTCAATTAGTGATACTAGTGTGTAATGTATTTGCTTATTTGTTTTAGAATCCATATATGTGTGTTGTTGTTAAATTTTCAAGCAATATGTGTATTCTCGAAAAGAACCTAATCATGAGTGAAAGAAAAGAAAACTTGTATGACTTTTAATGTTATATATTATATTTTTTGCATTTGTACATGAAATGGTAGTACAAATTACTGTTGGGACAATCGTATTAGAGATCGATTTGAAGGAATCCTTTTTGATTACGTTATCTTCATTCGTAAGCTTTGGTTGGGTCAAGCTTTTGTTTATTCTTTTTCACAAATCAATAGTTTCGGCCTTTTAAACCTTTAAGAAATTCATAATTTAAACCCATTTAAATTAATCGATTGTTTGTTGAAATTTCTTAAGGACGAGGCGGTACTTCAAGTAATTGCTCATCGATAAGCAACAAAGAAATTAGTACGGTAATTTAATAATCCAGCAAATTCCTCAGTTTTATCTCGGAATTCAATTAACATTCCCTTCCTACTCCATTATAAATAAATATATTGACGATAACAATAATTTCTAAACGTAATATTTATAGGTTAAACTTGGTATAATATTCACTTTTATTGTTTAATCATACTTTCACTTAGTCTATTTGTCATACCTTCGCTCTGCCCAGGTTACCTCGAGCGTTGGGTGGAGGGCGAGTGACGCAAAGTACGTCAAAAGAACTTCAGGATTCCATAAAAACATTCCCTATAAGGGGTTTCAAATTTTCCATTTTAAAAAGTTAAGTTGGGGGGTCATTTAAAACTCGCCTTGTGATACATATGTATATAAAAAAGTGAAACAAAATTTCAAAAGGTGTTTGGGGGGTCAGAATCGGTGCTCATTCATGGTCCCGGGTCTGGGTCTTACCATGTTGACGGCATGAATATTTTTCGTGAATATATATATTTTTACATGAATATTAGTCGTAGAGCTGAATTCTGTACAACCTCGACCTGGTTCTAGCTGTACTAGTATATGTTCATTACAGATCAATTAATTGTGAAATGTTAAGGGACATTACAGTTTTGTGACGCTGAAAAAGAAATCAAGATTTAACGCAGTTTAAAGTAGTGTAAAGTCCGATGTAAATTGAAGTTTAAATGAATGAACTCCAATCGTGACGAACATATATACAGATGTACGGGCTGCTACAGCGTGTAGTATATTGTGTATTGCTTGTGCACGACGAAGATTGTTAATCAAGTAAATTGTGCTCTGCTGAGAGAGGTAATATGAACCTCCCTTTGTCACAAAGTATTCGTTACTACAGTTGATGGCTTGTGTTTCATCTAATCTAGAAATGGGTAATCACCTCTCTTGACCAGGCTAATTCATGCTTTTAACGAATCCTAATAATGGTATAATATGTAAGCTTTATAATCATTTCTATTTACATAGCTCATCGTTATATCAAATGTAGAGTGGTCTGCGGTATGAAGCCTTCAGTACTCTTTGGAAGTATGAAATTAAAGCGTTTTGTACTTTAGATCCACATTAATTTTAATTTTCAAATAGATATGTTTTGCCTCAGCATAGTTAGTATATACACATCAGTTATACATTATACTGATGATGCTGAGGCAAAACATGTCTATTTAAACATTAAAATTAATGTGGTTTATAACTTTCACTATCACTATTTGAGATGTCGAACACTCTCATGAGGGTATTTTAAGGCAAATATGTGGTGAGGGATGAGTGTGATGAGTGGTAGTAATGAGTTATGAGGTGTAGTCTTGTTACAAACTAAGGCCGACTCTTCCTTAGAATAGGCCATTAATTAATAGCCCAATGACCAATGGAAATACAAGGACCAACGGCTTAACGTGACTTCCGAACGACACAGGTGATGGTCTGATATGTCTAAACGATGGTGGGAGTTGATGCGGGTATCATCAGATGATCACTGAGACTATCTGAGCCGCTTTAGACCTATATCATCCTCAAAACCTGACCTCCATGAAGCTGGATTACAGGAGCACGCCACGAGTCCCAGTACAAAATGCTTTCATTTCATAGTAATGAATACCACAAAGTAAATGGAAATAACACCAAGAACGCTTTGCTATAGGTTTGAAATGAAATTACAGCTACTATAAGCTATTTGTCGGGTGCTTGTATTGTGGTTTTAACCAACTTCTGTTTCTAAAACTTGCAAGTAAATCTGGTTTGCACAAATGTTTTGCACAAATCCAATGATAATTTTTTAATTTTACCTTTCGATAGGTGTGAATAAAGTCATACTAATTGAATTTCAGTCTCCATTTAAGCTTGATGGTAATCATAATGGTGAGTAGAACAAAGGTTTGCCATGTACATGTTTTGACGAGTGGGGTGATATCGCGGTTCTGACTCAAAGGCAGGTGATGCAATCTAAGTTGACTATCGACTGACAGGAATTTTACCTTACACAATGGCTTTGCCTGCAAATTGCCTGATTACTGCTTGCTCGTGTTTCTCATGATAAACCTTCAATTTATTCCTTCAAATCCTTAAATCATCCTCCTTTCTTCTTTTCATTTCAATATGTTATTTTTAACCAACTGAAAAAAACACAATACTTTTACACTTGTAATTATGTTTTATGATAATAGTGAGATTCTACTAAGCAAAGGTAATTTTTGGTGAATTTAATTTAAAAAGTTATAATTGCTAAAGTAGTTGGTCGAATTTAGTCTAAGATTAGCATTTCGAACTATATCTAAGAGGGCGTCATTGTTATCTTGTAAGTTATACATGTTACAGAAATGTTTCAGCAGACCTCTGCTTGTTTTTGAACATAAGTTTAATATAAACTAAAACATTAAAATCCAAATATTATGGTATTTTTTAGTTTATACGTGAGCCTTTTTGATCAAGGCTTGTTTATGAACCTAATACCTCAGTAGCTACAGCTCTCTAAAGTTCTGAATAAACATGTTAAACATGAAAATTGCTTATAGGCACAAATTGAGTAGATTAGTAATCATTGGAGTAGCTCACACGTTTTGGACTGGGTTATGTTCCAAAATGGTTGCTAAGGAGCTAAGGGCAGGGGGTTTGATGGCATCGTGCTCGGCTGGTGGTCATGGCGAGGCAAGGGTCGGGGACCAGACACAGGAAGGACGCGGTTCAGCGGTCCACGGTCAGCTGGCAAAAACACCAGACCTGATAATTAAATCCAGTGACTCGACCATTTCCCGATTTACTGGCACCTGCGTCAAAAATAGCGTTTCGCTTAGGTACAGGTAAAAAGGTAAACGTTCTCTTTACAGTTAATTGCTCTAGATAAAGCTTTAGGCCTTTAGCGGAGCCGTATTTCCATTTTACTAATTTAAAACCGTGACAAAGTTTAAACCAAATAACGATTTTTGTACGGTTTGTTTTTGAGCTCATAAATAGTTCAAAGATGGTTAAAGAGCTCATAAATTCGTTCAATTTTAAAACGAAAAGCTCTTATTTATTTTAAACTGAGACTGTGGTTTAATTTCAGTATTTTTTATGTAAGATCGATCGACACATTTTGAAGTACATTTTAACAATACTGTTAAACAGCAACCAACGCAAGATTCACTTGTGTCCTTTGATGAACAGTGTAGGCGTCTGAGAATAAAGACTCAATGTTTCTGTATTGAATGGATGGAATAAGGTTTGGAAAATACGACTTGGCGGAGATAGAAAACGAACTCTCTAAGGGTTTGTTGTGGTCTAACATATTCCCTTTGTCTTTGGTACCGAACAAATTGTGTTTATATCCTAAGAATGAAGGTTAAATCGAACATCTCAAGCAACTTTGTGCTGTGAATTTTGTATTCAAATAATAAGAGAACCTACTTTCCAGTTAGATACTTTCCAGTTTTACTGTTAAAGTTTTATTTTGCAGAATCGTCAACGTGGCTGTTTTCCTACGTTTGAGTAGCATTGCTGATAAACTGTTTAGTCACTGCACTTAAATATTTAAGATTAAATATATATGATAGAAAGTGAAGGGCGCAATATTTCAACATGGCGCTTCTTTTCTACGCTCCCTTCCCAAGTGGCGTATACGATTGTTTTGAGTAGACTAACTAATAGCTGCCAACGGATGAATTTGCCAGATTTCAAGATGCCAATAGTAGAGTGGTTTTATAGCGTCAAAAGATGTACATAAAAGCACTAGTTGTAAGTTTACATAGTATTTATAAAATTTTTCCAAAATATAACACAATTCGACTGTTTAATACTCTTCCAAATTATGTTAAAGAAGACATTGCATTGGACAACGCTTGTGTTGTTTTAATCGGTAAACCTCTTGACCCTAAAACCAAAGGTTCACCACCAAACCTCAGTTTCGGGGTGAAAGACGAAACCCCATCAAAAGGTACTTGAAGATACCCTCATGAACAACTTGTCCCAAAATGAGTTATAAAGTTATTCATCCGTTAAAACTTAAGACGAGAGAATATCTTGAAGCACTATGTTTTCTTTTATTCTTTTTTTTTTAACAAACTCAAGTATAGACACATCAAATAGCTTGTAAAGAGAAGTGGGAAGAGTGTGAAGTATTCAGTAAGGTTCGCCGTGAGTTTGATGGATGAGGAGGGATTTGCAGTTTTGAGTCTGCGACTAACAAGGGCGTGTGTAATGTGGGAGTTTGCACACTACATGGCTTTAATACTCTGATGGGATTATACTTGGCCTTCCCTTCCATTTCAGGCTAAATAATTTTATACCACCCAGCAAATGTTTTAACTCCTTTCGAACCTAAAATAGACAGTAATTAGGCTACTTAACTTCCGTTAGTAAAATATTATTTTTTCATCATGAAAATATAATTAGTATAGAATATAGCAGCTTGTAGTAAAAAGTTGTTATTATGCAACTACTATTTTTTTAAATCTAATGAATAGGTAATTAGGCCAGCCTTGGTTAATAATAAAGAGAGCCTTTTGTTATACAAAGTAGAGTCATATTAAAATCTGGGAAGTGGGTGAAATTTATAGGCATACTATAAAAGACGAATTACCCAAGACCACACAATAATTCAGCTGTCTATTCTTTGCATTAAGCTCAAACTGGATTTAACAGCAACTCATCCATACAGTTAGTGCGTGCCCCGTAGTGCGAGGTTCGTCGTCCGAGTCTGGGTGAGATCCTTTCAATTAATAACTACCTACCACATTTCCGTGTTTTCAGCTATTTGCTTTTTCAGCTATTTCTTTTATGTGTAGTTTTATTCCTATAACGTGTCCTCATTTTACTTGGTTATATTTTTAATTTTAATTGTAATTTTGACAAGCCATCAATTTTTATGGTGTAGCGGTAATTTCAAATATTGGTTGGAATAGTCTTAGGTTAAATCTTAAGTTAAGATATTAATTAAATGTAGTTCCTAGATTAGTGTAGTCCTCTGAAGACGGGTGGAGTTTTTAACTACCCGAAACGTTAGGAGTATAGTTTTTCTCCGGAAGTGGCAGGAAAAGTTCGTTCTTTCCTTTTACTAAATCATCCATACATTCAGTTCAAAAACGTAGTTTTGGAAAATCATATTAGGTTTTACTCTATTGCGTGTTTTTATCAAGCAACTGTTAAAACTGGCAACTTGACCGAAGTCCCCGATGACCACCGGGCTACCTGACCTGCCAGTAGCCCTTCTACTGTCCACCAACCGCGATATGAAAGATGATACCTGAGCTACGACAAAGTTGTTTGTTCAGCTATCAGTATAACATTGAGCATTGAACAAAGATAGCTTCCGGAAAACGTTTGAAGGTTTTGGATGAACAATGGACAGACGTCTGATGCGGATACAGAAAGGTGTCTGTGGCTCTCATGTCTTGCGTCTACGTGTAGACAGACTAGCAGACAGCAGGATCGCACGTGGTATGGTGGGACTGAGTTATGTGCGGAGTCCGGCCGGCGGGAAGCCATACAGCAGCTGCCATGAAACTCTATCCCTGGCTCTAACTAAAGCCAAACCTAAAGCCGATTATTGCAACCCCATCTCTATACTAAGTCGTCGTACTAAATGCGTCCCATTATTTCACACAGATATACGCCCAAATATACGCTTTAATTCATTGATGTATGAAATAACAACAGCTTTCTACAGCCTTTTTATCATCCACATTACGAGGGCCCTGTTTCATGAAAGCAGTTGGAATCCTAAACGGGAGTGTAAACATTTAAAACTATTCCTTATATAAGTTTTCCTGTTTCATATATTAGTTATTGGGAGCGTAAAGCTTCTTTTAGATGTATTTTAAAACTACAATTTTGTGTTTTGTTTCATATACAATAGCTGACTGCTTATTTACTCTCCCGTTTAGGACTAAAACTTTAGGGTTCTCCCTTCTAAATTCAAATTGTGAGTGTAAACATAACTTCTCTTTTACCCGCTTGAAAATCGGTTGCTTGTTTACATTTTTCAACTGATAAAAACTATGCTAACAATGGCAGTTTCTTAGGACCATTTTACATCAACTTATGGTGTAGGCCTTAGAACACAATTTAACGTAATAAAAACATTATCTAGGCCTAGTCGATATCAAACGATGCTTGGGACTAGAAAGGTCTACATAGCCAACTTGTACCTAGTTTTCGTTGTTTTTTAATCCAACATGGCTGCCGCAATAACTAACAATCGTGCTTGATTAAAAATATCCCAGCTGACTCCTAATAATATTGTAGAATTTGAAGAGTAAAGCGGTTTTCTTTATGAAACAGAAATATTCTGACTCCCAACTAAGTTAGCTTTAAAGGCTGTTATGCTGGTCGTAACCTTTTAAAGAGCTTTGACTCCCAACTATTGTTTTCTACACTACTATTTAGAAGTTCCTAAAAGTAGTTTTTTATGAAGCAGGCCCCAGTTTTATTACACAATCAGAAAAGTAGAAAACACGTCAAGTATTAAACGTGATGTTTGTCTGTTATTGATCAAATCACTTTGTTATTGGGAACCTTACTATACGGGGTCCTGTGTTGTAAATGACCCTACAACCGACCCATAACTTTTTACTTTTGAATAGTAAATTTAAATAAGTAAAAGAGGCGTGGTTTTGTGGGGAAAAGTAATTTCGATATCAATGCAAGAGCCAATAGTTTCCTTCGGCTAAGTGTCTTTGATACCAAATTCTCACGATATGAAATGCCAAACCATGGCAAAGTATACGTATAATTTGCTCAATAACAATTAATGAGTGTGGATATGTGATCCATTATTACTTTCCGTTGTTATATTGAACAAGAGACGAGCCACACTGAGAAACACAAGGCGCAGAAATGAAACCGTTGGGGATATTGGATTCATTCGGAAAAGGTCGTCTCAGGTGTTGACTTTATTATTCAACGCCGTTCCTCCCTTCAGTAAATCGCCGGCCAATGATTACAATATAAGAACGATTAGAATCAATAGTTCTTGTAATATCGTAGTTTACTAACGCGTAATATTTTAAACTCTTGTTCTTTATTTGGATATTAGGATCTAGTTTAGTTCTAACCAACGTGTACCCACGAACACAACCGATTGTTTGGCGAAGTTTCATTTTTCCGATATCATTTGTCTACCAATGTGGCCATTATTGAGTACAATTTGGTATGTACCTTCTGATGGTAAGCCTGGGTCGTATTATAATTATTCCATTAATGAGTGCCAGTAAAGGATCAGAATTAAGCTCGGAATTAAGGGAATGTTTGCTACAACCTTTAGCTGAAATTACATATATTAAACTATAATTAATTTTCTTTAGTGTATATACTTGGTGAAAAGTAGATGGTATCAATAAATTAGTCATATTTTAAACTGTTCACTAAATTTTAATTAAAAGAGCTAGCTTTTGCCGGATAAGGCATTATTTGAATCAAAATCAATTTTCGTCTGTTACGTACAAAATAGGAATAAATATTGTATGACTATTTAAAGCAATACGCAACTCTCTGGCCAGGGCTAATCTCGCCATCAGTTTGTCCCCACATTGTGTGGTAATCTGGCTCAAAATGCTTAGAATGCTTTCTGGACTTTCAAATATTATATCGATATGACATAGACTGATATTAATACAAAGAAGTGATGAAATAGCGTTTACGGATCATTTACTTTATAACAAAATAGGTATTAAAACTATTTGAGCAACAATAACGTGAAGCAAAATGTTCAAAGTTCTGCTTTTTCTCTAAGGCGAATTGAAAAGTGAAAAGTAACTGAGATAAATGAAACTGTTAAAGAACACAGTTATTGTACTTGGGGCAGGGACGGGCTCACATGCGGACTGTATTATTCAAGGCTCTCCTTCACGTCCTGAAATAACAACTTCCCTTTATTTAATTTTCTCTCCTTTCTGAAAAGCCAACAATTTGTTGATTCAATCCCTAATTCATAATCCCTCTCGGTTGGAAAGGTAAATTAGTTTTACCTTTTTGGTCTCTATATTGTTCGTGCTCGCGGTTTTGTCGGTTCTTTCCTCTTGAATGCGTCTGTAGTGAATTCTCTTTTTAAATATTTACTGCTCCTACTTGAATGGAAACTTATTTGAGTCCGTGTAAAAAGTTAGTGTTGGATTTCACGATATTTGCCCATTAGTTTTTAATTTATTATTAAATGTAATTATTAAGATCATGTACACACACATTGCCGACTAAGCTATGAAATACCTCAAGGATCCACTCTTAGTCAGTTGCTCTTTCAGTTCTTTGTCAACTAAGTTGGTTGCAATCAAGACGGGCGACTCGTCGAATACGTATGTAGCGCAGGCTTTAAAGAGAAACTCAAAATGTTTGTTCATTGTCTTCAATATTATGATCAGAACATCCAACGCCCAATAAAACCAACGATAATCCACTTCAGTTTGCGACAAACAGGGTTTCAAGACACCTACGGCGACATTAACACTTTTTGACGACGGTTTCATAAGAGCTATTCCGAACTATTGCAAAGTTACAAAGAAAATAGTCATGTAGACCATTATCAAAAAATTTGAAACTGTTGACCCTACCCTTTCTCTACAACCTAATTTACAGACCCCTCGCCCTTTCTTCAAAGAAAAATGTGACAAGCTAAGAGGGAATGATAGTGCCCTAATGCCCAAGGCATTTAAAACATTAATTTAAGGACGCTGAAGCATTCCACGGCAAAGATGAGCTGTTTATGGCACACACTTGGGAGAACATTACATTAAATGGCTAACTGACGGAGTGTAGAGTGGGATTAATTCGAATGAGGAGAGAGTAAATATAAACATTTCCTTAGTTGTGCAAATTTTAAATATTTCCTAAGGTAAGCAGTATTTATTTAGTTGTTCTGTTTGAGAGCAGAAAGGGAGGACTCGCTTTAGCCCGTTGCGCCTTTAGAAAGACGACAATGGACCGCATTTCTGGGATTAACTTTGCTTCCTCCGACGAAGCGACTTTTGTTACCCGAGAGCTTGGAGAAAAACTCGGCTTCAGTGTTTCAGGCTTTCGACTCAAAAAAATATACAATAACTTTACGTAAAAAAAAAATACTCTAGGCATCACAGCATTTGACATTTTATGAATATTGCTTAGGCGTAGCTTTACATAGACGTAGCTTAGAATTTAGTGATATAGTGCAAAATATTCCGAGCTTTATGGAAAAATGGCAGGGGAAAATTATAACTTATTACCAAAGTTAAAATTATAATGTATAAAAGTTAATTTTATTTAATGAGTAGAAAGCCTGTGTCAGGTTTTCCTCATCAGCTGAGTTTTAGTTACACAACAGTCAAAAGATTGAAAACTTCAGTTCAGTAGAGTACGCTCTTACTGTGATCGTTGGAGACAGCTGCATATTGCTAAAGTGTGAGCGGGAAGAGTTGTTCAGTGAGCACTTACAAGTACCAGTGTGATGTGTTGGTAAATTATTAATCATCTCATGATTGCGCCGTCATACGCGAGGGCTGATTGAAAAGCGGAAGCTTTGGACTGTCATAACAACTTACACAACTCGCAGCTCCTGTAAGCTGACAAGTTACATTGTGAAAGTTTAACACAAGTATTTCGTAGTTTACAAACACGTGTTTCTCATGAGTATCACATTTTTTTTTTGTACAAAGGCTAGGAGTTCAAGGTTTTCCTGCACAACTTAAAATGCATTAATACTACAAATTTTAGTATAATTTTTCCACAAAAATATAGGTGTATTTACCTCCGCCAGTAATCCAAAACATATTTTAAAGAACAGTAACTTGTTTTACATGTTTGAAAAAATCTCTTCACCGTCAGATATGTACAATCCACCTGAAGGCTTCGTTAATTTGACAATCGCATAAACACAACATTAAAAGTTCACGAACACCGAAAGTACAATGAGTAGACCTATACAATTTGCTAACAACAATATTTTGTTTCGTAGAAACTAAATTTGCGCGATTAGGAAATATTGAGAAGAACGCACTTGAGACGTGCTCTGGCGGGAAACGTGAGAAGCATTGCATCGAGTTCATCATCTCACGTCTTTGTTCTACAGCAGAAGATAACAAGTTTTATCCTAAGAGTAAACTCTTGCTGTAAACATGTTTGGTCAACTCGGCCAATACTATTGCAATAAGCTCATTTCGTGCTAAGCGATCAATAAAGGTGGTTTAATGGCTGAGCTCAAACCAGCTTAACTTAATCATTTAAATAATTGAACTGAATTTATCTACGTCATAGAGTTAGTTGTCGACGTTCATCTAGATCATGGTTTAAAATAGTTTTGATTTAAATCTGAGAGTGTAAGTTCGGAATGGTTCAGGTGTTGAAATATGTATATGTACGAAATATAAAGTTTTATCACCATAAATGTAGACTACGTGATATTTACGATATAGACCTACTTTACCATTCATATACTTACATATACTGTACTTACGTACACTTATTTTCGTTAACCACCCTATCAGGCTGACATAGCCTACAGTATAAATAAATCATACATATACGTAATGGAAGACTAGAACACAATAACATCAATATTGGTCTGACAAGAAACCATCGTGAAACATAAGTAAAACCTGCCGTCAGAAGAAGAAAGGCTCAAGAGATCGAGGCTCATTTTCCAGTAGACTTGACTGCAATCAGCCGTCCTGGAATCGCCTAAAATAAATCCGGGAAATTGTTGAAGAAACTCATTTCATGTAAACGCATTTGACCCAAGACTTTTTAAAGTAAGATTTTCTTAGACATTTCTTTTAAGATACCCCTTTACGTCTATGCTAAGTTTGATTTTAAGTAACATACTACACAGTTAATTGACACAAAGTGAACAATACTGAACAGTGAAAAAACATTATGAAAAGGCTTGGAACACATTCTAGGTCACATACAGTATAATAACACGTATATATTCAGACTCACCCACTCAATATTGCATTGAATCCGTATTATGCCAACATATTCCCATTCAGAGGTCGCATATTTTCATATATATGTATTGGATGTCACAATATAAGCGTGCCTTTTATCTTTAGATTGGCTTTATTTCAGAAAGAGATGGAAAATCTATACAAACTGACAAACTTTGCTTTCATTGAGCTTACAGTTTTACTCATTTCAAACACGAATCTGAGATTGTATGAGTTGTTATTGTTTCTAATGAATTAGCATTTTATTTATGTCACCAATGCTGTAATTTCATTAGGTGGGGGCATATAAAGGGAAAGACAGTAAAAAATAATAATATATTTGCTGTAAACGATAACAAAATGGAGTAGCAATAAAACTCACAAACCAATTAAAATAAATTACAAATACAGAACCAAAACAACTCATAACAAATACAAGGACTCATTCACAATGTTTTGTACTTAGGTCATTGCATACACTCATTCCACCTTCACACTCAACATGAGACCTGGCTTTTATTTGAGAGGAGGATAACTACTTAAGTTTAAATAGTGTTTAAAGGAATTCATTATCAAAAGAGTATCAATGAACTTACCCACCGAGTAATATTTGCCTATTAGCAAATGCTTCATTCAAGATTTGAACTTTCGCAATGTCTTATATTTTTATTGTAATTTTATCAAGGTATCTAGTTAGGGTTTATAAACCCATTTGCATGAATAATTGCTCAAATTAAAATGCTCTTTATTTTACCATTTAAAAAGTCCCTTCCTCTTGTATCGTAATCATGAGTGACTAGATTAAACAATATATTTTGTTTTTTCATTCGATAGAGTATAGAGCCACTTTCAAAGTATGGAAATTTAGAAGTATCGACAAATCTATTCTTTCAAATATATCTCCACAATACTCCCTCAAACATGATTTTGAGATTATTTATAGTTCTCTTATATCGCCTAAAAGTCTCTTAAATTAAATATAATACTTAGACATCCTTCTCACTACCTCATTCCATACGACAATTGAGTGAATGTTAGACCGAAGTAAGCTATTGGATGAATTGGAGTAGAACATAATTGGGCTAAAGTGCGTAATCTGAAAATTCCTGAAAAAACTCGTTTACATGTTTCGTTGACTTGAACTTTCCAGGTCAATATAAATTCCTAAATATTTGGTAAATTCTACCAGTTAACACAATTATTGTACAAGCAAGCGCGAGCGAGACCATCATAATACTAATACGTAATTAAATAACTCACAAGCAAAATAACTTGGATTTTGAGTTTTATCTTGTATATTAGTGTTAGACAACCAGCTGTAATGACTCCTCGCCGATTGGTATACAGACATCGTGGACAAACGTCAGCACGCTGTATGATGGGGAATGGTGTGGTGTGGTGGGGGGATGAAGTACTGTAGAGTGTAAAGGGTGGCAACACTTGGTACTTGAGTTGTAGAGTACTTGCCTGCCACTTCGCTGTCTGTCACTATTCACTACTAGTAGACAGTAGTACTGCAGTAGTGAAGTAGAAGCTACGCGCTATTCTAAAGAAAGGAGATTTGAGCCTTTAAATTTGGGTAAACGTAGTTAAATTCTGGTAACTGGGCCAAAAGAACCTTCTGGTCAACTTCATTACAGGTGAACTTTCCAATCTATCACTTTACTCTTTAGTTTCCTAAAGAATTTGGAAGTCTACGTGTATATCAAGGGTGATTTTTCATGTTGGATGCACTCCCATAAGAACAACATAAGTGCCCAATCCATATTACTCAGCCATTTAATAATAGAATCACGCTTGATATCCTATTTGACAGGTGGTTTTATTGGTCATTGACATAGCTTACCACTTTTTCTAAGCTGTGTCTATACAATTTTTTCTCAAGGGTGTTTAGTTCCCAGTTTATAATTTTCAACAAAACATCTTATTTTATGTGTTTCTGTAGTTAAGTATACTTTTAGGAATAAAATATCATTTAGGCCAAGATTCCCTTGATAAAGAGAGTAGTTTTCAAACCTCTCAAAACATTGTTTAGCTATAGACACAATAACCGGTAGAAATGTCCAAAAAAATGGATTTCTATGTTGGTTTAAAGCGGCCGTGAACCATTCTATAAATAAAACTTTCCAACTTACAAAAACTAAACTTATCTAAAGCAATTTTGATCAAATATGAATACGCCTATTGAACGTAAAAGCAAAAACAAGATATATTCGTTGTATTTTGTTTAATACTTGTTAAAATATTCACATAAATATAAGGCTGAATTAAACGTTGACAAATATAACAGTATTTTAAGTTTCAATTCGAAAATAGGTACACATTCATAACGATTTACAAATAGAGGCATTTCATTTTTCCATACCGGTACTAATTTGGGAAAGTCTACAACAAAGTTAATTCCAAGCTTTGGTGCGCTATAACTGAAAAGTTATGTTTTTCGTTCCTCAATTCCTCTCCTCACAGAGGAAAACTCTGACCTCGTTATTGAAATATATTACAGGTTCACAAATCCTCTTTCGTTTATTCCCTCTCTTTTTATCTGCGCCCCGTTGAGACATCTTTCCCCGAATGAAATGAATGCAGTTTTTATTCAAAGGGCTTAGCATATTTGCTCTAAGAGCAGTACATTTATTCACATAGACAAACTTTGTTCTATCCACTCGGTTCTCATTACTCAAAATATTATAAAATCCACGACGTATATTTTTAAATACTCCTGGTCAAAATTTAATAATTATTCATTCTTTAACTTACCTTACTTGCATCTTTAGTTACTTACAGTTCACGTAGCAGCAAAACTTAAGGGCTTTAATTCATATCATTACTACTATAATGGTAATTATATTTAATTATCTTTGGTTTTTCAGGTATGAGGTCTGCTTCAGATAATCTAGTTTCTTCTTCCGTAAGTGTCTCGTTTTCTACTTCCGTAAGTAACTGAGCTAATAAATAGTGCTACGTAGTTACTAGCGGGAAAAATATGAACAAAAAAGCAACAATTAGATTGCTCTGTGTGTTCATCCTAGGTCTGCTCTAATGTATAAACGTTGGCTGCTTGTGACGCGGCGGTGGTTGGAGGAAATTGCGCCCTGATCAACTTCACTCACTTCCAATCATTTCTCTTCACCGTCTGCGTCACGGTGTTTCCCGCAATTTATCATCTCCGAAGGATATAATATCAAATGTATTAATCTATTAACATATTTGTGACATATGCCGATCTTTCAGAACCACTCTCATTGGTATACGTAGCAGATTTAGCTGTGTACTAAATGTAAATTCCTCTTAGGTATATGATAGGGTTGGCATAATTAATGTTATCGTGAAAAGTTCCTACTTGGACGAAATAATCTTTAAATTTGAAACATATGAGGCGAACAGTTGGTTGTTGGCATTCTTCACGTGGTTTTGTAGACTTCCAGGCAGGGCTTGATTTGTTCTGCACCGAACGACGGATGACAGAGGACTCCGGACTACCGGGTGTCTGGATGACTGAGTCGACGGATGCTGTGGTCTGGGCGGAAGTACCGGGCAAAGCTTCTTCGCATCCGGTGTTGACGTTTGATCACGTAATTGGTCCTGATTTTTAAGCACGAGGCTGCGGTTTGTAATGGAGTATTATCGGTTTGTATTTCTATGGATTACATTGATTGGGTGTCGTCGGAATGTGGTACACTAAACTATCCCAAAAGCGTTAATTAGTACTGCCATTAGGAATATTGGCTATAAATAATTATTTATACCTCATAATGTATCATGCATTCAAGAAGTGTGCTGGGAGTTGTAAAAGTACGTGGAATCATAAATATGTTGCTGCTAATAGAAGACTCGTCATATTTTGTAACGTTCAAAACTTGCAGTATTTTCTTGCAATATTTTCAAAGTAATTAGGAGCAGATGCGGAGATGCTGCTCAAAGGTTCTGAGACAAGAAAGACAATTAAGAACTTAGGATCTAAAGTTTGAGTAGTTTGTTCGCTTGGTTGAGTTTAAGCACTTCTCCAGCCTAACCTCCTTCACCCAGCCAGGCGATGTACAAATAAACAATGAACTGTTCTGTACAGTACTTGCAGCAGCAACAAACTTGTCTGAACAGTTCACTAACAAATATCTTAAACATGTGCTATTTCAATCATATGTTTTACCAAATTAATACAGTGTAATAATCAAGTTGCTTTCGTAATTACTGTTAAGCCTAATGCTTACTTGACCGAGAAGGCTCAAAAAGCTAAGAGATTAATGTTAAAGTCGGGGGATTCCGCCAAATTTCATTTTATTGGTTCCTTTCCTGATTCCATATGTATTGTTAATGGGCAAGAAATGCACTTTATCAAAAGTAAAGATTTTTTCAACTTATGGATTTGTAAATTAAGTAAACAGCCAGAAAAACTAATTGGGTTGGGTGAAAAATATGATTACAATATAAATTACAGTATAATTAAGATTAAAATTACATACGTATCTTTTCTAAGATCGAATTGGGCATTCGTAAACTTGGAAGACCAGGTAAAATAACTTACATTACGACTAGGCAACAAGAATCCCTATTGCTAAACTTTAAATATAAATAATGTTTTATAAGTTTTAAAATGCACACACCTTTAAACCTTGTATCCAACCGCCTCGTACTAACTTCAAATACTGTGTAGTACTCATCATATTTATCCTTAGGCTTAAACACACTAAAGCCACGCACTGAAATATTTACTTGTGACAAGAGCGTAAAAGAAGACTTGAAGACAACAAGGCGTGGGACCCGAGTTGTTCATCATTTATTGAAGTGGAGGGGTGAAAGTAGCCGCAAGGAAGGGGAGCAGTGCATCAAATGGATTGGCTTACAAAATATAGAAGCTGTAAAACAAATAAACGACCACATGAGCTTTTTTTATATGGAAAAATAATTGTTATGAAGGTATTTTACGTAATTGATAAGCAAGTATACACAGCCAGCCGAACAGAAAAGTTTACCCAAGCATCTTATAAAGACCTCTATTAGTATCTAAGGCTTCCGGTTTACACCGCGTCACAGTTGAAATACAAATACTGCTAAACGTTTCGACCTCGCTGTGGAGAGTCATCCTCAGTAGCTGGTTGACTGGCTGAGACTGGAGTGGAATGATGACACCGGCCGCGAAAGCTTAAGAATTAAGATTATATAGACCTAATACAACAGTTTTCTTAAATAAGCTCCAAAATAAGTTTTACCTTTCTAGGATGAGTCATAATTTAAAGTCTTCAAAACCAGAATAGTACAAACGCAAAACAAAAAAGTTTAAAAATACACAGAGTAGAGTCATGTCAAGTGGAGCTAGGAGGTTTTATTTGCTTGTGGTCTCTCGCCAGAGACTTGTGATCTTGTAAACAGCTGTGACGTCACTAAAAGTCAATTAACTGTGTACATGTAGGGGCGAGAGAGAGGGGAGGGGCCAGGTGTTAAAGGGCTCTGATGGACACTTACACTTAGGCTGAGCACAGTTAGTGTTAGGCACACTTAAGTGTTAGTGACACAAGTTAAGATGATACTTTAGGTACTGGCCCTGCGTTACACTATTAAATAATAGAAAACTGGAGTTATAACTGCCTTAATCTGCCGGTTGGAATATACACAATACGAAATTAATTATAATAAAAACACAAGATGTCTAAAAGATATAAGTACACTTATAAACGTAGATGGGAAGAGAAATAGTTATAATATTTTTGTTGACTTTCTTCAAAAATAGTCTTTATATATTGACTATTCATCATCAGATCATTTCCTGACCAAGATGATTCCTTCATCTCGTGAAAGAAAAATATATAATTTAAATTATAGAGGAGAAAAGTTAAACGGCTAAGACGATTTTCATATACATAAAATGTATGAAACCAAACACATATGATGACACAACACGTATTTTTGATATAATTTTGAAACAAGACAAATAATTTTAAACCACTCACCCCATATGAAAAAATAATAATACTGACTTCACTCTTTACTAGTTAGTTTAGATTTGAAAATAGTAAATACTCTCAACCACGACTGTGGCATTATTGTCCGAAACATGTCGATTTTGATAAATTAAAATACAGTTTGCCACAATTACTTGTTGCTAATAATTTTACTCTTTAATAAAACAATGAACATGGAATTGTTACAAAATACAAGTAATTTTATTTAGTGTTTGCATTACCTAACATAAATCAGTGTTTATTTTCCTGTTTAGCTGGTTGTATGGTTGAAGGTCGTGACGGTACTTAAACTTAACTACCTACTAAGTGAACAAACTACTTAAACTTCAGTCTTAAGCTCTTAATGGCTTCTCTTCTATGAGAACCTCTGACACAAGCAATCTAAATATCTACTTCATATTACTTTAAAAGTATTAAAACTCAATGCGAACTCTTGCTATATAATCTTGCTAGTTCACGTATTGCTAATAGTTGGCACAAACGTATGTCTTTGATTGGGGTCTGTATTTCGATTGATAAAGCATGAAGTCAAATATTATAAAATCCACGACGTATATTTTTAGTCAGCCAAATCGACGTATTTTTTGTACAAGCCAAATCTTTTGACACTAAGAAATTGAACGTGTCCCCCCAAGAATAGTTTGCCTATTCTACTATTGGAAATTTAATAGTTTTGAGTTACCGGTGAATATCCTTTAACGAATTTTTCGAAAGGTTCGTTTCATCTATTCATTGCTAAATAAGTTACTTTGTACGCACCTTTTGCTTATAATTTCTACTTTAACAGAATTTTAATCCATCTGTAAATTTATCTGCATATTTACGAAACTTCGTTGATAAAAGTTGATTCGCTGAAAGTCAACAATTTCTTGTTCGGTTGGCCAAGAGTATCGTGTTACTCGGCAGCTTCCATTTGCCCGAGCTCAAACCTTGGCCCGTGTTTGCTTTAGAACTTGACTTTGGACTCGTTCTAATGGGATTAAGCTTTCAAAATGTGCTACTTTAAGCCGCTTGCTGTAAAACTAGGAAGATTTTATGTTTTACAGATACTAAGGCCCGGTTTCCCATCTGTTTTATGCTTGGTATACATTTTGTGCTAGGGATAAAATTACCACCTTCATTTTCTCCCCTTTTTAGTGGAGGTTTTATAAGGGACTACTTTTACTGGCAGACCGAACAAATGAACGAAACAAGATAAGGGTCAGTTATTTTCCTGAAATAGACCTATATGTGTTAATCTATCACCCGGTGGTTAACAATATTTTACTGCCATGAAATTTAATATTTTGCTATTTTAGCTGCAATCTGATTAGTCCATTAATTATAGCTGAAAATTGATTACAAGGAAATACGTTTAGAAATCCTCTTTCATTTTGCTAAGTCGTAAAATAAGAATAGACAATAATAATTGTAGGATTTTCATATGCCACTCATATTCAAAAGCTGACATCATACGGTTTATGGCTCATATCAATAAGTTAAGTGCCTGTTTGCGAACAATATATGTTAAGCTTAAATATATTGCCAATTTTATTGTGCTTTGTAAATGAGCGTTGCGTATGTTTTGTCAAGTTTTACTCAAGAGTTAAAATTTATGTTCTGTGACTCATGTGCAAAACCATAATTAATGGAAAAACACAGTTATTTATTGATTTCTTTAATTTGACAATAACATATTTAAATATTTAGGAAAATTTATGAAAAGTCGTAGTTTTAGCTGCTCGTTAGACTGACTTCAATGACTTGTCGCTAATGATGCGATACTACAGAAGCCACTCACACTGGTGTACCTGAGTTGTGATAACGGTGCCTGAAAGGGGTTATTTCACCATATGTTTTCACACCTGCCCGGTGACGGGGGGGGGGACAACCCTTCCTACTGAACACTGTACAATCAACTGATCACCCTGTTTGTAGCAGCGCAAAGCCATTCATTATCATATTAAATAATAATTCTCCCCCTCCCCCCAATCCATCATTGGTTTGTTTTCACCCCATTTGCCTACTCGGAAATGCTTTACTGTTGTTTGTTGCACCCTTTTTTGATGCTGGCTAACGGCAATTATCAATTGGTCTGCTTGTTGATAAAATAAGCCAAGAGTAACTTTTAACCAATTCAATACTTATGTTCTAAATTGTTATGTATCGAACTGATTTTGTAATGCATTTATATCAAATCATTTACTGCTAAGTTACTAACTTACAAAATCGCATGATACTATAATACTAAAATATTTTTATTATAGTTTTAATTATATAATATGTTTTAAATTATGCGAGCTTGCATTTAAAATTATCTATAGCCCAATGACTCTGGTAAGAATAACATGCTTTGGGTACGATAAATAAACTAAACTTCATTAAACCTCCAGCTCACGTTTTATGGTTGATGACTATGAGCAATGCTTTATTCGTTAACAAGCGCTCAAAACAAAACCAATGCATGTTGTTTAAACCATAATGCAAAACATCAATTCTTCCAGTGAACCGATTATTCAAAACGCGATGCCTCAGTCCATTAGGCCGGTTGTTAAAGAGGCTAATTTATCAGTTATTGTGCGCTTTCATGGAACCAGGTGGTGTAATAACCCCTCCCCACCCTCACCACCACGCCACCCCCTCACATTGTTTATTACAGTTGTAGTTACTTGAGGGGGGGGAGGCACGAAACGGTACACGGCTCTTCTATCCAATATTCATGTCAATTTCCAACAGTCTGCGGTCGCTCTCGTATAAAGCGGTTATGTGCTCCTAGCGCCAAGAGTGGTGGGCGCCAAACACACATTCAGACTACGACACACGAACAGTCATACATCGATAAACATTTACCTTTCCTTTGACATATCTTAAATTTCGTCTCTTTCTTCATACCTCATTTTCTCATGCAAGATGTTGATGATTAATTGACTATCAACATTCTGTTAGAATAATTAATAACCGGACGTTTAAAGCAAAAGCTGTACAGTTAACCTTTCAGGATAAAATGAAGATAATGGAATCCAAATGGAAGGAAGAAGAGACGTTTCACTCCATTGACAGCTGGGATGAGATTTAATTTCAGTTGATTCACTTTCATTTATCTCTTAAAACTCTTCCTTCCGGTTATATATTTAGCTTTGGAAATCAGAATTATGGGCGTATTTAATGAAAGAGTAACGTTGAGTCAAGTTAATGCTAACTGTGAAATCAAACCTACAATATTTGACTTGCCTTAAGAGCCGTTTTACAATTGAATCCGGGGCTCCTATCCTCAAACTGCCAACTCACGGAGGCGTTATACCTTCAATAGGCTAACTAGTTTCCAAACTACTGTAGTAATCTGTTTAGAGTATTTACAAACTTATGTATCATTTTAAGTTTGTCCTATGTGAACTCTATGTCTCAGACAAGAATACTAAAATTATCAAGTTTCTTTTATCAATCAATTTTTTATTTTAAACAACCGAACTCCTGAAGGAAATTGCGGGAATGTAGTATTTCAGATCTTGTTCGATAAAACAGAAATCAGTCAAATCATAAGCATTCTAGTCCTCACCGTACACTGTAGACTTGAGTTTAAAGTTCTGTATTTTTCCAACTAATGCATAGAAAGACTTTTTTTGAATGTAAGTTGACTTCACTCATACTGATACGCGACTTACTGGTTCTACCTCTAGTAAAGAACTACACAGTGCTAGCAGAATTCAATTGGTGTTTAATTAAATAAAAATTGAATTCACGTGGAATGCCAAACAAACGTACAATTATCTTTAACAATTAAGCTACCAAAAATATAGCATTATTATAGCATTCAGTTTATATTTTTAATAGACCCAAAAGGCGTTCAAGCGCTTGACCCAGCACAGAGTATTGTATGTTTCATTGTACACCACTTGTACAGCTTGCTGGGAAAGCAGTGTTTGCAAGATAGGAGCGACATCACTGGTAAGTGACGTATGACGCAAAGTGTAACGCATTCTAGGGTTGATTCGACCAATCAAAGGCTGAGATTGGCTCGGCTCGTGGTCATAGTGTTTACAGTCGCTTTCCTAACTGAGTTTAACCCGATACTGCTCTGTTAGTTCTAACTTCATCCTGACCCTGTCATTGTAATCGATACACTTCAAAGGATCTAGTCATTGTAACAGATACGGGTCGGCATAGTTGTCTTATTTGATTTAAATGATTGTGTTTATGTCATGATTTTCTTCAACCACATGTACTAATATAATGAATTCAAAATAAACTCTCAATTAAAATGAAAATTTCTAAAACTGAGGAACAATGGTTTCAACTTTGCAACGTAATTATAGATTTTGTTCATTTCTTGTCACTAAAACATTAACTAAACGTGCAATTTATAATTATAAGTCGTGAGATAAAGGCGTTCATACCAGTTGAAGTTTGATAAGAAGGCTTGTTTTACAAATAAAACTATGAGCCATTTTGTAGGTAATAATTATGTCATGTCACAATTTAGTTTTATATCGCAGGAGAGTATGGTACTATGTTTATCCAACTGATCTATCTAGCTAAAGGCCTAATTCTCAAAACACGGCAGTGTGCTAAACAATTTAAATATTTGTTAGCTTTCAACATTATCAAAACCCTTGTATTATTAAGGCTAATTTCACGTCGGCGATGAAGAATACAACAAGCAGAACAACAATGACACGAGCGCTGACCAGCAGACAGCTGTCACGTGACTACCCTAGCCGGCAGCTCTGAGTGGACCCTAATTATATTATTATTCGGTTACTACAATGTTTCCTTCCATTCATATTCATATGAGCTGTGTTTGTAGGGAGGAACTGCTCCTGCTGCTGCACCTTGCTCTGCTCCGCCCTCGGTAAACACGCTACAGGCAGGGGTTGTAATGTAATTTTTTCGAGTTTAGAAGCTATTTAGTGACGTAGGGGATTGACATTTGCCGAAGTTGTATCTCTTGTTGTTTTTAATAAAACCGCGAAAAAAGGTCTGAAGAGTCCCTCGAAAATTCTTTTTTGTTTCACACCTTTTGTATCAATTCTTTGGTACTAGTTATTTTACTTGATGTTTATGCGCTACTTCGTTAAACGTTTGGCTAACAACTAGATTAGTCGATAGCGAGTCTTGTAGTTGACAAATAGCAAGTCCTGACACACAGTTACAGAACATTTAATCCTAAACTAATGAGTTCCATCAATCTCAGCATCACATCCAGTAGTGTAGCAAGGATCTGCTACATCATTCAGTATCTGACAGTGCTGCAGACAAAGCAACTGTTAGTACGATTGTCAAAAATAAGTTACATCAATAAGTTAACTCTGTTTATTTGACCTTAAACCAAAAGTTGGATCAGAAATCGTATTGTAAAAACGGCTGTAGACTATAGGAAGCTTTCAATAGTTTGATTAATTGTACGAAACCCCTCAACGCAAAAACATCACTTGAGTTCACACGTACAGAAGCTATTTCCAACAACATTCTTGGTACAGTATTGGTTTAAAATAATTTTCAAAATCAATTGACCTTATTTAGACATTTTGCTTTCAACTGCAGTTTTACCAACAATCACCAGTATTTACTATGTTTTAGTCTGTCAACCTAGGCTTTTACGTCTTATTTAATCTTCTTAAAAACGGAAAAATGAATAAGCCAATAATATTGTATTGGAGATTACGAACCACGACGTACCCATGCACAAAGGTAAGTTTGAAGTAGGTTTTATATTTTTGGCGTATATTTACATCGTCTCCAATCATGGAAAGATATAAATCTTGTGTTCAGAATAGCAAAGCACAAGTCAGCGATGTCGATTCTGCAAACTATAAATGTAAAGTAGACGAGTTGGGGGCACCGTGTTGTAGCAAGCCTAACTCTAGCTCTTGTATCGATCACGCCGAGCTCAGGGTGACCTTCCAGTCCGAGGTGCTCGTTCTAACCCGACCTTCACCCTTTCGTTGCCGATATCTACTACACTGCTGTACTTGGTTATGGTCCAACATTAGTTGAATTTAAAATGGAACATACATTTTATTGTGATGATTGAATTTAAGAATGAGCTAGTCCTCTACGAACCTAAAAGTTGTTGCCTAAAAGTTATGCTTTGCTCACCTCAACACACATTTAGATTTGTATGTTAGCCTCCTGAACGTACATTTAAGACTTTATTTATTCCTCAAAGCTCCAAGGGTACTGAGTTGAAGCTTGGAACTTATTCAAATTGGAATATCAGTAACATGTATAACTTGTTATTCATAGTGCTAAAGGAAATGTATCGTAAGAAATTTGGAACATGTGAACACGATGAGGATGAAAGTACTAACTTAATACAAAATTTGACAGCATAATTCCAGGCAACAAATCAACTAATCAAACTATTTATGATGACTATTTATAAACTAACTATATGACGATAACTATTTATGGTTTGAAATTCAATAGACAAATAGTCCCAAGATCATGAAACAAAAACAAGCTGCTGAAAATGTTTGACTATCCCTTTCCCCTCATAAAAATGTACGTAAGAACTTCCCCTTTTTATAGGGCTGTAAATCATTCGACCCTTTTGGAAACGAATTACAACGCTTGTTAGGCGATGTTTTGAGTCTCCCCCTGGCAACGGTAGCGACACCTGGCTTGAGACGCGTCGACCCAGTGTGTACTGCAGGGTGTGCAGGGCCAGGGGTGGTGTTTGTAGTACATTGTAACACTGTCAGTCGTGTGTCTACGAGCAAACTGCCACCAGTTCGAAATAGAAAACGTGCTTAACATGAACTTAGATAACTCGACTACTAATACTTTTTAGACGCATACTCTACTGAATAAATTTTACAGAAATACGTCATTAACTTTAGAAAATTGCCGTGAATGATGCAAAGGCGAAAATGTTTATTATTGTGCTGATAAATCTAAACCTGTTGTAATGATTTCTGGCGCTGTAGGAACGAGCTGACACAGTCCAGTGAATAATGCACACATCATGTAACAAATACATTTTCCCAATAACCAAGCGATATCTCTCGTGTAGTCCAGGCTTGGTGTATTTGTTTCTGTCTTTTACACTGAACTAATAATTTCTCTAGTGATTTTCTGTTAATCTAATAAAACTCTGTTATTATTTGAGGAAATATGCTGTTGAACGATGTCAAATTCAAAAGCAAAACCTTTGGAATTTTCTCTTCCATACATTCTAATACGGGTTTCGGTGTACCCTTTCAGTTACAATGGTAGCTTTGAAAGTAGGGCAAAAAGGGAGCCTTTCTGCCTCGTTGGATCCAAAATCTGGGGCGTATTGTGCCCTGACAAGAGTCAAACTGCCGTGTCGGGGTCCTGCTTGTGTTAGGGGTGAGAGCCGGGGGTTGATCCAGTTTAGCATCAAGCAGATTCTACAGTAGATGTTCCGGCTCGTTGCTTTCTGTTTGAGAAGAGGGTGGACAACAATCACCGTGGAAATCACTTAACTATAGACAACAGTTTTCTACATACGCCTTGTTTAAAGCAAGGAATAAAAGTACATCACTTTAGTTGAATACTCAAAAATCTGTGAAAGTTTCCTTGTGTGGGTTTTGTTTTTATAAATATGTTTACAATTCTGTCTAGCACGTCAGCTAAATTGCATCTTGTTACCTGATGATCAGTCCTCGTCATTGGGAGGAAAGTCAGCTGATTGGCATTTGCAATCAGGAAAAGATCTACATTGTCATGGCACTTGAAAGGCAACACACCTGACACAATCTGTTCATAACTGGGCTTTATTTGAGAAAATACCGTCCTATATGTGCATTCAAGTTATCAACGCCTTATCAGAGAAGTAATGGGCCCAACCAAATTAGAAAAACTCTGAAAACATGGCTAGAAACTTAATACAATTATTTATTGTCTCAATGAATTCTTCAACTTGAAGACATCACCTCTGCTTTACATAGTTTTATACCGCATCTTTATTTCACGTCACTTTATATACAATAATAATTAAACCTCTCTATGTACATAATTAAACCTGTTCTATTCTTTATAAGCGAAAGCTTGAACTTTTATTTGAACCCCTTTTAATTGTTACTTGTATAATATGAAACAATACACAGATGTTTGTTTACCTGTTAACCCTTTAAGTTAGGAATCTCATTGAAATTTATTCAACATCCCGATTGGTTGATACTCTTGTAAAGAAGCAGGTGATAATATACTTTGATAGGAACGCTTGTAGAGGGCGCCATGGTTAGGTTGTATACAGTGTTAGGACAGGGTAGGGCAGTATTGGGTTTGGCAGGAGAAAAAAACTTATATTTTGCATTTTTCTGCCTTTTTGATTTTATATTTAGGGAAGTAGCAGTGTATTAGAGAGAAACTTTTGTCCAATATAGTTTCCTGCAATGTCAAGTGACAAAAACAATACAAGTTGTCCTGTGTCCAGCTTTTATCGACATTTCTCCCAGCCGGCAGCTGATATTTCTCTGTTTTTACTCAATCGAATACACAAACAGAATTTCCAGTTATCCGACTAACAAATATTTCAAACAAATACTGTTATATAACAAATACTGTAATGTAACAGTTAATAAATGTGTCATAAGTATAATCACCATTATTAGAGGTACTATAGTTAAACGCCCATCTTCATTTATCGATTTCTTTTGTTTTTTTAGATCATTTATTACCTTTTAGCGTAAACTAGATTATCACGAACCTTGAAACGTCCTTAGTAATGAAATTCCACTTATACCTCATTGCCAAAAAACTGTCGTATGGTCTACAGTTTGGATTTATAACATCTAGAATTTCAAATTATATAAATAGGCTCAATATTAAGATTTCGAAAAAGTTTGAACCTTCAAAACACAACTCTTTATCTAAATGAGATTTTTCCAAACCGGCTCACTGAAGATGTTAAAATTAAAATGAAAATCAATGTGAACGAAAAGAGAGGCACCCAATTTGAAAGCCGGAATTTTATTTGGGTCTTGTCCACATGAATGGGGGATGCGTCTTGAGGCATGAAAAGAGAGATTGATTAAGTGCTCAAGTGGTCTCAATGAGTACTTGGAATGGAGTGCAGCCTGAGAGCAGAGTTGACATGGGATTCAAGAGTTCAGCCTTTGATTCTGAAACTCTCATCATTCTCTCTCGATACGAGTATCTTCTTATCTGTGACCAGAGCCTGGACTGAGTGGTGAAAGTACGGCTATTTTATATAAATAGTCCTGGATTTCACCTTTTACCTCATTCACAAATTAAACGTAAAAAAGAAAGACAAACACGTGTCAAGTTTATCTTTCTTAAATGTGTTGTAACAAGTACCTTAGGACTCCTGCTAGTCACTCATTTGAATTTATACTGTATGTATGTTTGAAAGAGATATTGGCATAGGAGCAAAATCAGGGAGGTCGCGGGGAGTCTGAATATAATCAGAGTGAACCCAATGAATAAATATTTTGTATAATTCGTAGTAGACAATTTTCGAATTGACGAACTATTGACGATGACAGTTCATGTAAAGTGCAATGCATAAAAACATTCAGTTATTTACTCTGTTTCCAGTCCTTTATGCCAAAAAGAAGGTTACCGGGGAATTAATCTAAGAAGCCAAAACTGCCCGCGTAACTAACATTTTTAACTCTCGCAGACAAAAGAAACTCTTTTTCAGTACCCTGACGAACATTTTGTCTTGCTCGATATTTCCGAATACTCACACAGTTCGGCCGTTGGACACATCCCTCTCTGTTATACCTCTCACAGCGCAGTCTAGTGGATTGGAGTACTTTGCTCATGGGGTTCCTACTAGCACCCCCGATGCAATAAAAACCACCCCTCAAAAGTCAAATATCACTCAGAGCCTCTGCCGTTGGGCTTTAGACATTTGATACTTCACAGTTCCGTCACGCTGTTTGAACTTTGTAGTGTCCTCTTACTCTGGCACAAGGACGCACTTTGTTTTCTATATATCGTTCCGGTTCGATGTTTGGACTACTTGGTGTTCGTGGATTCTGCGCATACATTTACTAGCTGTTACATTTATGTTTTATGTGTTTTTATTTGTACTAGCTTACTGGATCAACGTTTAACTTTCCCATATATTTTACTTTGCTCTGAGGCACCGACCGGTCTTAGAGCGTATTGTAAGGTGAATATGGAATGATGGTGAGTGTGATGAGTGTTTTGATGAGATGTAGACTTGTTACATACTGGGACCGACTGTTCCTTAGATTGGGTAATTAATTAATAGCCCGACGACCAATGGAATGGACCAAGGGCTTTACGTGACTTCCAAACCATGGAGAGTGGCCATCGCGAAAAGTTATCACTGCGCCCGGGAATTGAACCCGAGTCGTTCTGGCGCGAAGCACACACTATACCACTGAGCTATGGCTATGGTTTTCGAGAGGCTATTGCACAGAACTGCGGTAAAATAGCAACCGGGCTGCAATATTCACTATCAGCACTAGCGATCTATTGCTACTCGAGTTTGGCGGCGTGGGCGGGGTGGGGAGAGGGCCTGTACTACACAAACTCCCCGTGGCGCCTATGTGTGTGTGTGTTGGGGGGTGGCTTGACCCCCACTGAGCCCCCAGGGGTCCCACTGTGTATTGTATCCACTATATACTCTCCTCTGTGTACCCTGTGATTTGATTGACTCAGTGCTGATTTGTTATTGTTACCGGGGCCGCTCTGCCCTTTAATTAAACAACTGAGCCGAGACCGGTGGGACCTCCACAGTTGTATTTTAACTCGTTAACAATAAACGCGTTTAAGTATTGTATTCGAAATTTAAAACATACATTGTCAAACTTTATAACGGACATTAATAGTACCTATTAAAAGGCCTTGGAAAAAGGGCACGTTAAGGTAAAAGAGTTTTTCGTTAATCTGCAAAACACGCATACATTACATATTCTTTTCCTAAGATAAACATTTTTAGTAAATTTAATCCCAATTTCTAGTTGGTCCGATATGCCTGATTAACCGACGATAAGTTATGTCATTTATTTCACAAGAATTTTATGACAACTCAAACCAGAGGAACTGTAAATCGAAGTAGCACATTTCTTGTGATCATGTTTAAGTAATTTTAGAGTAATTGTTTTAGCAATTTTAGTACTTTTTGGAAGTAGCATTAGACTTTAATAAGGAAACAACATTTTAGATAGACACTTAAGGACACTAAAATGAACAAAGAAAAGAATTTTCTGAAAAGAAAACGAACTTTGGTTATTGTATTGTTACTTCTTTGTTCATGCCACACATTTTTTTCAATTTCAATGTAGCATATTTTGATTTGTGGATGGGCAACGTTGGGTTGAAACGTTCTGAAGCCCACGGGACTTCCCGTATTATTTACCCCAGGCTTTCCTTTTTCCACCCTTTCAAGCCGTCCCTCTCAATAAAATGAAACCTGTTGGGATTTCCTGAGCACGAGATGTATGGTGATTGCCAATGTCTACATCCAGGTTGTAATTTGTCCATCGCGTTTGCATTCTCGTTTAGGCTAAATATTCTGAATATTTTTCTTTTAGAATTTACTTGTTTGAATGAAAATTTGAACTCGTTGGTCCATGGGTACATTAGTGGAACAAATAGATGACTACAGTAGTCGTGAGCGATGAAAACAGGACACGTTGCTGCGTTCTTGCAATTAATGCTGTCCATTATCGATACAAATGAGTCAACAGGTAAAGTTGTAAATGTACAGAGGCGAAATTGTAGGTTTGATTGAGTATGGTAAAGTAATGAGATATGTGATTTGATTATTAGGTATGTCTTGTTTGACAACTTTGATTATGCGAGTTGTACTGTTGTATGCTAGATTATTGTAGAGATTCGCTCATTTAGAGATAACGTACATATTAAAGTATCTAAATTACTTACATTCACTTTGATTAGCCCCTGGCCTGGTTAATTAAGTAAACACCTCCGTCAAACAGTTTAAATTTGGTGGTTAATCTCTTGTGGTAAACCGTTGTAAACCGTTCGTTTCCCATAGCCGTATTATTTAATTTAATTTATTTGGCTGTTTTTCGTGATGTGTTTTTATATAATCACGAGCTACACAATCTCCCCGTGGCGTGTATGTGTGAGTTGGGGCGCATGTGTTTATATGTTCACATGAAGAGCTCCAGCATGGATGATAACTCAAGAATATTTTCTTCGCCGCCTGACGATGACATGCGGTCAAAACATATAGCACCAAGAGGTTAACCACCAAATTTGAACTTTTTGGCGGAGGTATTTACCAAATTTCAGTACATCTAAATTACTCTTCTCCGACGATTGGTCAGTACTAAAGACAGTGAGAAGGAGAATGGTAACAGTGGGTGAGTAGTGAGCAGTGAGCGTGTCACGTAGGTCGCCAGTGTAGGTCTGACTGTGTCACGTAGAGACAGTCTTATATTGAGGAAGATGTGGGCGAGCACAAGTGAATGACACACGACATTACACCTCCGGGCACAAACCTTATCACTTATCTAGAGTCAAGGCTGCTGTGTCAACGTGTCACGCATTCGGCATTTGTAGAAACACATTATATTTTGAGAATGCAGATTAATGGGCGCAACATCGTAATTTGAGGTCGTGTATTGACTCTGGTTCAACAGCAGTTTTTAGGTGCGTAAAATATACGAGCAATTATTCTGTTTTGGTTTCATGAGATGCACAAAGCCTGCACGAAAAGCTGAGGCTGAAGCAAATAGCCTTGTAACGCCCGTGATCAAACAGGACGCAACGTCCGTGATATAGCACTGAAAGCTGAGGCCGAAGGCCGAAGCGTGACTGTGAGCGTAGCGAATTAGAGCCATAATGAGTGAATTACAGTAAAAAGTTGCCAGGGAATTACGCTCCACTGCGTATGTAAAATTCGTACAGGCATCCGAATTTATAAACTGTAAGGACAAAAACTGGGTTTGATTTCAAAAATACTCCTTTTGGGAATGGTTTGTTGAACTTTTGATAAATAAAGTCTATGTAGCCTATAAGTACATTTATTTAAAATGAAGATATATTGTATAAGGGGTACCTTTAATTTCTAGACGTGATCAGAAACCCATTGTTTCTGCTGAAAAGGCTTAGGAGAGGTCAGAAGTGAAGCTGCCTCAGCAAAGCACTTCTCCTTGGAGACGGCTTAAGTTAAGAACTTGAGCTCTTAATTGCCTTAAATAGTTTGATTAATCTCAAACATCGTCTACAATATCCCCGTCTCCGTTGACGAATTTAACCTCTTTGCCAAACAGAATTTTCTTAATTAAGTTCAAACCATTAAGAAAGACGGGTTTTGCTAAAAAATTCGTACGTGAGAATAATTTGGTCACTTGTGTGTATTACTTTCTTTGACCGCATTTTAGCCGACACCTCTATGCGTACGAGCCTGCCACATTCTGAAATATTCTCAGAACTGACGACGACTTAAATAAAGTAAATGTGATAATGTTCGTATATTACTCGCACGTGGCACGAGGATGTGCGTGGGCGCGCACTGCACAGCAGCTGTCTCGACCACGACCAGGCGCGTTCACACGGAGACGTTCAACCACAGATTCGTAACGGTAGTCTTTTGGGTCTGATACTAATATCTCAATCCGGATTTTCGTAATAAATAAACTCGCATAGCCTCCAACCTCGTGTTCGAGAAATTTTATTTTTAACCAACTTCGTGATGTCTCCACTCACTCGAAACAGATTTCTCGTGTGAAGAGTGCGCGGGTCTGGTGACTGGCGGCACGGTGTCTGTGTGTCTCATCAATGTTGACTCATCTCGCTCTACAGTGCACAAGAAGCTGGCTACTGCAAGCTGCATCTACAATCAGTCTTGTATTGTGTGTACACTGCCTCTTCTAGCCGCTCTGTTTTGACAGTCATGCCGACGTTTCGCTTTGTTTTGGTTTCAATCGCGTCATCTAACTGTGAAATGGCTTCAGTTCGCTCCGCTTTACATTGGACAAATACGTGGTTGGACTGAAATTTATGGTATTGTGGTTGTTCTTTGGACGGGCTTTTCAACAGTTTAATTTTACCTCGTGGCTAACCTCCTAAATTAGATATTAATTAAATATTAACACACATTTTGTATTAATTTCTAATAGACCCTTCTTATGAAATTCAAGTTTATAAAAATATCTAAACATTTAAAACAAATAATTTGTTACTTTATCTAAATATTATGTCTAAGGAGTTGGTATAGCTAAAACATACAGGTACAAACTATTGTTCAGCTAAAATTACTTTTAACACTTTGAATATTCGTAAATATAAAACAGGGTAAAATCAAAAGCAATTATATTCGTGTATTGGATCAGGTTGTGTTGACAATTAAAATGTACGGAACGATTGGCACACAAGGTTTGTAATGGGATAACCTACAATAGTAATCAGAAAAGCTATGACTTTGGTAATTACAACTGGATTTATAGCTTTTTAGAAAAATTCATAACACCAAAATAATATGTGGACGGCCAAGAATAACTTTCCAACTGAAAGTCAACTTGGATGAAAGATAAATAAGACCAAGCTCTCCGGCCTCTGGGGGAACCCTCACATTTCCATATCTCTGACGCTGCACCAGCAAACACTTGACAGCAATCACAGTGCATTTCAACCACTAAAATAATGTAGAAAATTACTTGAAACTTTGATCACTTTGATTCAGGATTTGCCAAATTCATGCTCAGAAAGTTCACAGTTTTTCTCCACGATTTGTGTTCGTGCTCTTTACATGTTTCTCTGTTTGACCTCCTGACCCTCAGCATCCCCTACATAACACTGTAAACATCAGCTTATCCTTGGCTCAGTTCACTCGATTGCCAACCCCAAAACATGACTGAAGCCAAAGCGCCTACCCTCTTTTCAATCAAATGTCTCCCCTCAAATGATCTTAATCTGTAACGGTTGTAAACAGGATTTTGGATTTGAATTTAGTTGTAATCTACAGTTGTAATAGAAAAAGTACAGATTTACATTGTTAAAAACGAGATAATACCGAATTTGAATTATAAGTATACATCAAGTAAATTTGTTACTCAAAAGATACCTTTAAAAGAAGTGTAGGCCTAAATCATTTTCAAGAGATGGAAGGCTCTTTTAACCGACTTCAGAGAAACGAGGAGGTTATACAAGTTGACCTGCGGCGATTTTTATTTTTTTTACTCTGTGCCGATGTTCGGGACCTCCTCACTTATCCGGGACACGAGGTCTCAAGCTCTATAGATAAAATGAAGAAACTGTTCGTTTGAGTACCACCAGTTTCAATACCTGTTTAATAAGTTTTTAGTGTTGGACTGTTAATACAACCTACAGGCTACAGTTACAATACGTGGCAAAAAGTATAAAATAAACCATTTTGAGAGCTAAAAGGTTTAATTATTTTACTATCATTGCTCCACATAACTGGCATAAGTCTTCTAAACACTACTAAAACAAAATTTTTTAACTTTGAATATAAATTTCGACTAATGTACTTAAGACATTTTTAAGATCAACAATTCACTATTTCTACTTTGTCACACAAGCTATGACTGAAATAAAACATAATCGTATGTCTTGTTTTTCAAGTAGAAATTATGAATTGTTGATCTTGAAGATGTCTAAAGTATCGTATTAGACGAAACATATAATAAAAATTAAAAAACTATTGTTTTATAGTATTTAAGAGGACAACACTTATTTATCAATTAACAAATCATGTCCATTTATAAATCAACGGACAAATATTACTATCATATCAACACACAAGTTACTCATTGCTTGTTGGTATTCGTTAACTTAAAGGAATAGACAAGACCTGTTGTGAAAATTGTTTAATTTATTAAATAAAATAATGTTTAAGACAGATCGTTAAGAAAAACTGTAATGTACAAAGAAAGGGTTCCATTCCTTTTGTTTGACGTAATGAATATGATTTGTCCATACCAAAGACGTCGAGGCTTGGCATATATTGAATACATCACAAGGAATGAATAACGTTACCAAACCCTTGGAGAGCATCCTTTATCTTCTTACGTTTACCTCGAGTTGCATATTGATCAGGATATTCATTCTTCCGTACATATGGAGGATTACCGTTTGAGTCGTGTAATCAATCCAACTTTGGAACTTTTCTTAGATAATATTCATTTTTCACTGAGCGAATGGTGAAAACGCGGTACGTATTCTTGAGGCCTGTTACATCTCAAGTTGTTATGCAATCCTACATTTAAATTATTCGAACCTAATCATGACGTTTCAATACATTTTTAAAAACCACTGTATCAACAAACGTCTAACTTCTTAACTCCATTACACACAGACAAGGTAATGTAACCTATATGTACAAAGGTGATTTTGACGTGAGTCCGAGAGGTTGTGTTGTACCGTGTATACAGAGTATCTACATATCCACTGTCAATGTCCAGGTGATAATCTCAATCCTTTTACTAATATGGCTAATGAACACTTCCTAGAACACTTCTTAAACAAATAGATAGAGACTTTTCGATTGTAATGGTTTCCTCTCCAGCCTAAAACGTACACGATACAGGAAAAGACTTATACGTCAACTCCACTAAAACTCACGCAGAAGCTGCAGCAGAACTAGCAGTTCGTAGAAAACACTCCAAGAATAGTGAAATTGAAGCCAGGAGATATCTTATGGTTATATTTGCAGTGGAGACAATGGGCGTATATTTGCTGTAGATAGTGCAGAGAATGGATCGGGAGGAAACTGACGAAACAAAAACAGACGATAAAGATCAACGTCCTACCTGGTACAAAGGATCAGTATGGCGGTCCAAAGAGGAAATGCTGTCAGTATCCTCTCGTCTTGCCCACAGAAGCTCGGAGATACATTTTATCTACAACTTATAATATATATTTATTTATGTTTTTACACATTTTAATGTTATGTTTTGAATTTATTGTTTACTCAACGTAAAGTTTGGTGAGATTCTTGCGAAACGAATGACGTACAAACAGCTTTCAATTGATTTTGATTGTAGGAGACATAGAAATAGGATTTGTTTTCTATTTGTTCTCTAAACGAAAAGTGAACTGTAGGGGTGAAGTGGTCACATCATAGCCTAGATGAGTAGTAAAGGGGTGTTTTAGAGCACAACCCAACTTTCAAACTTTAATAAGTCATTCTTTACGAGCGCTATAAGGTCGTAATTTGTATCATTGGTTTGTTTACTTGAATACTATCTGGTACATGTATTGTTGCAGTAATATAGAAGTCTTGATTTGCCTAGTTTTGTTATTAAAAATAAACAATCTGGTTTTTGCTAAAAGATCAAAGAAGGTGTTTGTGTTGAAGAACACTTAAGAGAAGATAATATTTTTTGTCAAGATGCGTTTAAGATCAAGTATCCAGGTGTTAGTGAGCTGTTTGCTTTATTGTTTCAAAATTTTGAAAGATTTCTTAGGAGAACTTCCTAATCCAACCCTAACATTGCCTGTCATCTCTTCAATCAGTACAGTCCGCCCTCTGTTATGTTTTCCGTTCCCTACATAACCTATTTTGTTGAACTTTTACAAATCTGTGAATTTTAGATTTGTTTGGAATATTCACACCTGTAAACTTGACAAAATTCCTCTTGACAAAATTATCTTCTTCTTAAAGTTCTTTAAGCACTGTTTGATCTTTGCTAAAACCGTGATTGCGTTTATTTTACAATATCAAATTAGCAAATCAAAACCACTATATTACTGCAAAATACATACCATCTGATGATATTGAAGTGAACCAACCAATGGTATAATTTACTTATATAGCGTTCGTACAAAATGACTTACTAAAGTTTGAAAGTTGGGTTTGCAACACCCTGTATAAGTAGATCAAGCGTGTTTCCTATCTTACCCAGATCTACAAAGTTGTATCCTAGCCGCATGCTCGAGGTCACGAGACTGGTGTCTATTACCATTTCACTGGACTGTACAGTTTCCACACTCCGATGCAAGTTAAAACAGCTTGGGAAACTTGTATCCATTAGCATAAACACTGTAGTCAGCTTCACCAGTTCACAAACATGCGGGTAAACGCTAAAAAGTAGGCCTACTGCAATGCGATTACCATCATAATGTAGTATAGGCTGAAGCACATTTGTTGAGCCGATTTGGTTTAAGGTCTGAAACTGTTATATTGAACATAAGTCCACTTGAGCCTGTTTATAAAATTGAGAGTTGCGAGTTCGGTTGAATATGATTAGTTGAAACTCCATATACCAGTACTGCATGTTTCAATTAGCTATGATATAAAATTATATGCGTGCTAGTGCCTGTAATCCTCTATGTTACCTTTACCGCTCCACAATCTACATAAAAGCTACCAGCATGTTTGTGTTAATCAATAAGTTTAATTTACCATTATGTATATTAAGTATTACTTATTCTTATGAAGATAGCTGTTTTGGAAATGAATGAATAGATAAATTAATAACTCTTAAATTAATAAGCCATTAAAAAAACAATGTAACTACAATAATGCATCTGGGAATTTCCATGATTACTATATCAATCTTCTTTGTTGTGTTCGTGATCTTATTTTTTCATGTTAAATGATATTTTGAAGTGATGTTATTTTTAAACCGTTTTACTTTAGTATTTTATTTTAGTTTAAATGATATTAAATGTGTCAAATGTATACATATATATTTCAATTATATGTTTATATTCCAACTATATTTTTATATTTAAATTTCTATTTGTATATTGTAATTTATCTTTGTATTGTGGATAAGTGGAAGACTTTAAAAGTCCTAACTTCGCCACTGACAAAAACGTGTTTCATCTAATTTTATTTCAATCTTTACTAATCACCGTAATCAATCCAATTAACTATCATCTCATCCACTCAATTGAGATATTGACGTGGATGAGGAGGGGGGGGGAGGCTTCTAACTGGACAACTGACATGTGTTGAGTGGTTGATTGAAGAGAGGGAAGTAATGACGTCACCAGGTGTAACACGGCAGGTGCTACTGTACAATCGATACAATCGACTGACCGTGAACCAAGCCCCGGGGTTCGGACACTACGTTCACGGTTCAACCGTTAAATCACAATATTGCAGGGTCTGTACTATATAACGTGTCGTGTCTAACGTTGGCAGACGCTGCATGATACAAAAAAATAGAGGACATTCATTTCTTATCTACAGCCACCACTATTTTTCAGTTGACCTACCAAGGTCCTCATTGGTATTAAAATGTATCAACATCAAACTTATTTAAAAATGGTGCGAAATATATTTATTCAACTCATGCGTTAGTTCATATACCTATACATTACGTACATAGTTTTAAAATAGAACTAATTTCCCAAAACGGACGATACAATGAGCACAATTGAATTAAATGCGGTGTACATATGAAGAACGGTCGTGCCGCTCAACCCCATAAATAAGGGATGAAAGAAGGTTTCGTCTGTAAGTTTTCCTCAGTGATTCTGAACTTTTGTTTGTCAACTGTTGGAAGTCAAACGTTTTCATTTACAAACAAAAGGGTCTTTGAATTCTTGCTAGACTTTTCTTTAGAAAGCTTCTTCATTTCAAAGTATAGAAATAAATGAAGAGTTTTCACAATTTGAACGATTTTTACTGAGTAATCATACCTAGCGATAAAACTTGTATACTGAAGCAGTGTGTTAGATTTTATGTACATAGCATTCACTTATGATGGTCACATGTTAGTTAAATGTATGCACGTTCCAAAATAACAACAAAATGATCAATGGTACATAAGCAAAAATTATGGGCGACGAAGCGAAGCTGACAAAGTCGAAGCAATGACCGTCTGAAATACGTATGAGTAGATGCAGAGTTGAGTATGGAATTGGCATGGAAGAAACGTGCAAAGACATGAACGCCATTTCGAGTTAATTAAGCTAAAAGTTTGAACTAACCTATTTATTAAATTAAATCGAAATAACTAATGCAGTAAGTAAAACTTATCTCAAAATTTCTCAAATTTGTTTTTCTATTGCAGGTGAGAATTCTGATGTGTTTGTTACCCCGTTGCAGCACTTGTAAGTACGAGAAAATCTTTTGTATTTCACTTAAACTCTATCAATCGTACGTATTCACCGGTTAAATATACTAATTTCTTTGTCCTAATAATTATGCTGTTTCTACTAATATGTTGAATTAAATTTAGTCTACAGGCCTCATTGTAGATTCCAACATTGCTCTAGATTCCACCCCGCCCCACCCACCCCCACTAGGCTTTTGTTCTATGACGGACAAAGGCATGATTTACGGTCATGCTGTTGTCCGGACAGCGCGTTCCTCTGAAACATCCTTGAGGAATTTACTATCATCCACGACACACTAACACTCGTGGAGTTTTCCTTTAATAACAGTTTCCTAAAATATATTAATAGATTATTAGAAGATTCGTTCTGAAAATATGTCTTAAATAGTTTCTCACTTTCGCGACTTGTACAAGACAGCTTGTCTTGTACTGTTTGGGGAACAGACTCATCAATGGGTACACTGACGGATTTATCACTCCCCGCATTGCAGCCTTTGTGTGAGGGGTGAAGGGGAAGAGTGGGGGATGTTTCCCGCGCTGCCAACTTGGTGTGGTTTTGGCGGGAATCTCGCCCAGAGATATCGTCTCAAACTTGCTCGCTTCAACAACTCCGAATGTTAAATGACAGCTGAAGATTTGTTTCTTCAGATTTTCGAGATTGTTAGCTGTATAATTAAACTTGGCTTTAGTTTGATTACTGTCCTTAGGCTGGATCTTATCTGCGTATCAGTTGACAAGTAAACCCCAATGCGACGTAGGGGTTCTTCTATCTAGAGAACATACATAAGAAACTAGCTAGTCGACTTGATATGGAGGTCTCCATAAGAAATATTCAATGCTAAACTGCAGCTGATTTTCCAATATCAAAATTCTTAATTTTTATTATATGTAAAAATAAGGTTGTGCTCTCTCTTTAATAACTTTAATACTGGTAGAATTTTCATAGTTTACAAAATCTATTGAAAACGCCCACCCCGTAGACATCGAATCATTGAAAATCAGCAAAACATAATTCTATTTACTTCCTGTAAATTGATAAAATGAAGAAAACCTTTATCGGTGTAAAGCAAATATTGAAGTGTGGTTGTGAAAACATAGAAGAGTTAATTTTCTAGAGTGAATTGAAGTAAGATCAAAGAGTTTCCTTTTACCTTTTCAAACATTTGCCATAACAGCTCACGCTTTGCAGCAATCAATGGATCGCAGGAAACCTTCACGTTCGCTTTCATATCGGGTTTAGCCGTAAAGACAAAATAAATAAATTAGTTAGTGTTTGTTAGTACGATTTAGCAGATGTAAGCCAGTCGGTTGCTAAATAGTTTGTGTTAGTTTTATTTGTCTGAGTGTCGTTGACTAAATTAGTGCTCATATTAGGCTTCGAAGGCCTAAAACAATTAGAGGGGTTGTAACTCCCCAAATATTTCTTCTGATATTCAAGGTCGTGTTAAGGTCCATATTCAAAACCAAAACACCAAACTTTAGACCTGCGAGTGTTAACATAACTATTGTATGTGTCACGCTAAACACTAAAATACATATAATTAAAGAAAAATGGGTTGTGCTGTTTTAGTCTGTCTTGTATTTGCTTTACTTCTGCTAACTAATTCGTATTAAATATTTAGAGGAATCATTCTGAAGTACAGTATACGATTAAAATAATGTGACGTTAAACGAGATCCCTGAGGTAACGTTTTGTAGTAAATGTTTTGATGTCAATCTTTCTGAGTTAGTGGATGAAAGCTAATAGCAGTGAATTTGGATTTGTTTTAATATTGGAGGTTGGGGAGTTAACAGCAGGTAGGGGAGTGTTAGCCTTCCTTTGTCGCCATCTTACAATAGTAGATAGGGTTAGTAATTAGTATATTATTAGAAAATACATAATTTTTCCCTGTTATATTCAAGCAGACAAAACACACATCATTTGCTCAGTAAATGTCAGTGCTGACATTGAGGACTCTTGAAGTGTAACAGTGACGAAGGTCGTAATAACTGATTCGAAAGCCCCCCGCGGAGCAATCAAACCCCAAGTGTTGTCAGGGGTGGGGTGGGAGGGTGAGAGGAGGAAGGGAGGAAGGATGGAATTAGTTAGAAATCCAATATACTTGTAAACCCATTCAAATCCGTGATTTACAAACCATCGACACAAGGGAGGGAGAAAATTGGAGACCTTTGTCATTTATGTGGCAATTTTAATCCCCAACATCTCTCTTATTCTCGTCGATTTTATGGACGTATTTTAACCGTCTGATAAAGTTCTAGTTTCAAACGTTATACATTATATACGTAGTTTGTTATTTAAATATGTCTTAAAACATGCTAAGATACATCAGTCTGTCACACTTTGTTGGCTGATAAATAAGAACGCTTAGCTGTATGATCTAATTGACTCGTGTTCTCTCTCATTCGTATAATTACTGGCCCAATTAAACAGTTATTGTAAATTTAATTTAAAATTAATAACGATACGTTAGTAAGCTAACTAGTTATAGATTAAACAATTAATTTTAACAAATTGAAACGTTTGACTCAATTAAAGGCTTCGCAATAAAGTGGTTGATTGCTGTGAACGTTAATTTTAATTGGAAGTGTTAAACTAAGTACAATACTGTAAATATTTATACAAAATTATGTTAACTTAGCTTTGAGCGCTGAGTAGTTTAATGTCTAAATAAATATATGTTTTACCAACTTGATGGTATAAGTAGGCCTACTGTTGTAGTCCGACAAAATGGAAGCATTTTAACAGCATGTAAACCTAGGTTGAATTTCAAGATCACATATTTTACCTAGTGTTGTCTTGACTAAGTGATGGTCTTTACATAGTAGTCACTTACAGACTATTGAAACATAAGTAAAACAGCTTAGTAAAATATTTAATTCGGCCAGATTTTGAGAAAAATAACTCAACACGTTCATCCATACCAGAATGTGATGTTCGATTTCATACTCGTACATCTACCGTGTATATGTTTGAATGTGATATGAAAGAATATGATAACTGAATGATGAGGTTGTTTATAGGTAAATATACGAGACAAACATGAAACAAGTAGATGACGAGCTTGCTACTTTAGTTGCAGAGTGATTTGCAATTGTAATATCTTTGCTGTATCTTACAAGGCTCATGTCGACTTGAGTATAGAGGTTGGAAAGTTATAATTCACTTCGGCAATATATCAACTGTTGAGAAATCTGTAAGAGTTTTAAACGCACTCTCGTTCTACAGGCGCCTGCACACATTTATTTCAGCTAGAAAATGGAATCACAAAGGACATATTATTAGAACGAATTATATTTTCAGTATTAATTTCCTTTGTTTTCAGAAATAATTAATTCTAAACCAATTTGCATACACTAGAGTTGAATTACTTGTATATTAGTTCCTTTTAGAGGTACGTATGTGAATTGAATTATACTCAATTTGAAGCATATTAACTTGGTATGTTCTCCAGTATAACCGATTCAATCAATGTTTTGTTGCATAAAAAATACAATAGGTCCCAAACAAACCGGTTCAATAATGCAATATTGTTAGTGTAAACTGCAGCAAAGTGACGAACTAACATAGTTTGTGGATCAGACAGTACGAATTTGTGTACTTGATTTAATAAACGTAATGTTTTAAATAAACCCATGTTTAATGATGTTTACTGATCATACAAGTACAGTGTTATTACTCGTAGAAGTTTAAACTGAAAATATATTTCTCAGCTATTTTTGCTCTAACCGCAAGAGTATATTGACACAGAACGCCTCCAAATCCCATATTTATCAGGTCAACTGCATGATGAAGCCTAACTGATTAGTGTGGGTGTTTTGGTGGTGGGGTAGGAGGGGGTAAAGGTCATTTCAACCCCAGGCCTGATGATGGTCTGGGAGGGGAGTGTTTATGGACTGATGGTAAGGGGGTTACAGGCTTGTCTGTTACAGTGTACGCTACACCAGACACTTTTATACCCCATATACTGTCACTGTAAACCTCCATTTACTGTCCCCTTCATACTATATATTATATGCTATCATTTTACTGCCTGTGTGTACGATAGCCTACCTTTTCCTGGTCAGAAATATTTAACCTTGTATGAGATCCCAGGAGGTATGAATTATTGCAGAAAACCCTATAATTTGTTTGTATTAGACTATGATCGAAGTTCCAACCGAATGAGCTCGGGAAACATCGGGTAAACTCGGTGCTGAACCCGGCTCTTGGATTTGAGGTTAAGATCGCCGATTTCACTCGAGACACAACAAGACCTACTCACATAGAACGCAATGAAATGTGTAAAAAGTATCTGACTATATCTGTTATAATGAGGGCCTACATTACGAGTATTTGTATATAGTTTGCAAGTTGTTTATACTGCCCAGTGTACCTAAGTTCGCCTGCACAGAGGACAAAGCAGCTTTGTTAAAGCCTCTAATGTAAGAAAATGTAGGGTTTCTTGCGGTGAGTACGGCTTCACGCCTGAGGTTATGTAATTTGTCCACCACCCCAATTTACAGATTAGTGATTTTGTATTATGCTTGTGATCGATAAATGTATAGTTCTTTCTTACCAGTTTTATCTCACTTGGAACTGCTTTCATCTCTAAAGGAATTGTTAAAACTCTTATGCCTAATAAATTATTGAGTAAATCTATATCTAAATATATATAAAGAGTGTCTTGACAAACTGAATATAATCAGACCACGGCCCGAACTACTAGACCTACAGACTTGAAACTGACGTATGAATAATTATTATGTAGCTTTATATGTGGCTTGTTCGCTCTATACAAAAAATGTCATAGTAAAATGTCATAATGTATTATGTACAGTTTTCGATGCAAGAAGCTTTCAGAGTCGAATGGAAATGATTAAACTGGATACTAGGGACCTATGTGAATAGGGGTAACTAAGACTAAATGTATTGGATTTCATAAACAAAGACATAACAAAAACCATTCCGCAGTAAAATTGTCACTAATCTTTCTTTTCAAAATTCGTTTTGTGAATGAAAGTACGTCTTTTGTTAATGGATTTCAAATTAGTTTTGATAAACGTTGTTTGATAGCGTCAGAAATGCGTTATAAAACCCTCCGACGAACTCAGCACCACTAATTGAATATAACTCCAAACTTATTTAATCTCAAAAGTACCACGTTTTCCCACCTAATTTGAATACTGCTCGGATAATATGAAAGACTTTCGATTAGATAAAATTGGTTAGCATGTTATTTAAAACAAACAACGTCTTTACATTAGAAATTGTGTATTTTGTGCTTTATAGCTCACAGACTTTTCGTAAAGAATGTATAGAACGAAATAAATAAGTACTTGCATAGACTATTTTATTTTACACTTGTAATTTTGCTTGAAAAGGTCGGATTTACTAAGACACTTATCGTTTGTACGTAACCGACAGTGAAGTGTATTATAAATTTGATTGATTCCGGTACAGTATAAAACAACAAATTCGTACTATAAACATATGTTACACCATTTGAAATATTGTTGTTGGATTACAATATTTACATCAAGTCGAATTGTCAAACCGCATACAAACCTTACTGTCGTCGTTTAACCGCATGGTATAAAAAGTACGTCTGTAAAGAGTTAACCTGCTTAGAAAAGGCGAATAACACTGAAGTTTTACCACCTTGCAGATCATAAGTGCTGTTATTTTAGTACACTGGGTTACAGTTTGTCAGTATGTGTTGGTGCTAAACCTTTATCGCCATGGAATCCTACACTTATCTTCCCTCCAGATAACACCGGTTTATAAAATACCTTTCAAGTAGATTGGGTTTATCAAAGGAGTCAATTTGGACTATGTCTCATAGATTTGCCAGTACCAGCACAGCTTTTCCAGAAAGCGTTGATTACCTGACGTAATTTATATTTAACTAATTACTCATTTCAAAATGTTTCATAATTTAACTTACTCAAGATACTTTTTATAATGAGTAACTATTTAAATCCATTAAGTTTCATCAAGAATTTAACGAAGATATTTTATATTTGTCTAATTTGTCTTCGTGTAATTAATATTGGCCATTCTTGATTATATTAGGCCAAAATAACTTAAAATGTGTGAAAATAATTATGGAAATTTAATCATTCCAGCGGCTAGTTTGAGTTGTATAAAAGGTTATGATAAGTAATGAGGGAATAGTTCTACGTTAAGTGGCTGAATTTGTAATTGTAGTTTGTAATTTGTGTCATTTTCCCACGTTTTATTGTGCACATTTGAAGACAGCGATTGAATTAATAGGCATACACGGCTATTTAACATACAATCAAATGCTGATAGTTTTAAGTAGTCTCAGAGAAGCCACAAACCTGAAGTCCACTCTTTATTGATCTCTTGAAGCTCAAAATTTACTATTGTTTTACAAAGAAAAACAACCTAAATTTACGAATAACATGGCCAAGAACGGCATTTATAATTATATCGCAAAATAAAATTTCAAAAACAGTTACATTTAACGCTCTGCTTCAAATTTAATTCATGTTTTTGTATTCGGTGAGTATTTTTGCAACTCTGTACGTGTTCACAGAGAGATAAATATAAACTATGATTTGTATAAAATCCAAAGATCTAGTCGTTAAACATGTTTTACGGCTATGTCAAAGAGAACAACTGAGAAAATGTGTACTGTACACGTCGCCAATCAAGCACTCAACAATCGGCATCAACGTGTAAATAAGTAGCATCAGAGAGAGAGAGAGAGAGATTGTGTTGTGAGATATGTACATTGTACACACAGTATACAATCTCTACTGTCAGACAGGATGTGACAATTGACTCAGTTAACAACTCTCTCTCCTCCAGTGACATGATGACACTGATACAGATATAGCGGCTGTGATTGACCTAGCGGACACCCCAGCTAGCTACATACTACATCAGTATAGTACTTCACATAGACATACAGTGTGCGAAAAGCTAACGGGAAAAAGAGACTGTGTAGGAAGTGTAGGAACTAAAGTGTTATTTTGGCAAAATACAAGCTCAGTTTCGAGGGAAAGTTAAATAAAAAGCACCGAAGGGTAAGAACAAGCTCAGTCCATCTGGTATTGGTAAAACCAGGCTCAGTCCACAGTTAGTATTGGAAACAACAGGCTCAGTCCACAGTTAGTATTGGAAACAACAGGCTCAGTCCACAGTTAGTATTGGAAACAACAGGCTCAGTCCACAGTTAGTATTGGAAACAACAGGCTCAGTCCACAGTTAGTATTGGAAACAACAGGCTCAGTCCACAGTTAGTATTGGAAACAACAGGCTCAGTCCACAGTTAGTATTGGAAACAACAGGCTCAGTCCACAGTTAGTATTGGAAACAACAGGCTCAGTCCACAGTTAGTATTGGAAACAACAGGCTCAGTCCACAGTTAGTATTGGAAACAACAGGCTCAGTCCACAGTTAGTATTATTGGAAACAACAGGCTCAGTCCACAGTTAGTATTGGAAACAACAGGCTCAGTCCACAGTTAGTATTGGAAACTACAGGCTCAGTCCACAATGTTAAGGGTTCTTTTCAGTAAAACAGGTTAAGTCCATAGACTGAGCCTGTTCTATGATATCTGGTTACAACTTCAAAATACGCGTTTTTAGAATGACTGCAGACTACACTTATATTTCTATTCATAATTTCAAATAGTACACATCTATATACTCGTATGCTATGGTGTGTATACATTTATTTATTTCTACTGCAAATTCCCAACGTTTTAAAGATCCATACCTTGAAAATGCTTTCCTGTAAAGTTTGTGAATAGTGACTTTCTATTAGCCCGTTACATGTACAAAGGGTGTTTTACCGTTCCACAAGGCTCACTATAATTCCTATTAGTTTTAAGCATTGTTTTAGGATAGGTTCAAACGAAATCATTAAATGAGTAGATGACATCAACTGAGAATATGTTTGTGTCACGAACAAACATGATGAGCGAATGACAATAGATGTGCGATGGCTTTAAAGTCTAGTCCATTATCCCTACGTGTAAAGAGGTATCGAAAAGGTACAACGGAACTAAATTGTTATGGAACATGCAAGTTATGTTGTTGGTTGGCTACTCATCGACCTTCGGTTACACCAACGTCCACGTCGATTTGTGGTATTCATGTGTATACCCAAGTAATCCCCTGAAAGTGACGCCTTTTTCATAATTGTTTGATTAAAACTGTTGCTTTTGTATTTAACTACGCTTTAGTTCCCTGGCTGTTGGTTGATATGCGTTCATACTAATTACTTGTAGTAGTTATTTAAATAAAAAAGCTTAAGTACCAAGTCTCGTAATGGAAATCACGAGAGAATACTGTAGTTTTCAGTAATGTTTGACAACACTAATTTGAGAATTAACGGGGCACAGTTTTAAGTTTGAATCCTAAATACAGATTTTCGAATGATTAACATATCGGTTCTGAAAAAGTTAGCATTATTTCCATGCCTTATCTGAAACACCATTCGACGTGGCCTATATTTCGGGCTCAACCGCTGCCTCTGTTAGACTAGTATCAATATAATGGTTTTGCAACAAACTACTGGCGTATATGATTCAGTGTAGGTTCAATATGCTTTGTCACAGACTCGGCGTATTGTGCTAATATAAAGGCAAATAACCTTGTCAGGAACAACCAGCGTTATCCGGAAACCAGCCTTTGTGCTCCGTGTATATGACATGTGTGCTTTCCTCTCCTGTTTGTGTATCGGTGGTGTATTGACTTGAAGCTATTTCATATCACATTATACAATAGATGGCAGTTGTTATAAACACTAAGAATAATCCCTTCAGAACAATTTCAAGTGCTTTCTTTAGAGAGTCTCCTTCAAGAAGTTTTGGTCTGGTGATTTTGCCCTGTCTCTAGTGTATGGAAGTGATTTTATACTGCCAGAAAACACAATCTAGGTCAGTACAGACATAATCGTTCTTGGGAACAAGGGACGACAATGTTCTTAAAATAGAACTACATTATATGAAAAGTACCATTGCTATTCGGTGTTCAATAAACTTCTGTTCATCAACATCTGATAAAATTTCATGGTTTTAAAACCCTGACAGCACCTCTGTTGACTCAGTTGGTGAGTGCTATGGACATTGCTGAGAAAATTAATTTAAATGCTATTGGTCTTTAGATCTTAGTATGGAGTAAAGCCAGATCTGACAATATCACTGTAAATGGTGCTTTTGAGAATGAACTGTTATTTGAAAAATGTGTGTGTGTGCGTGCCTGTGTACACAAATGTTTGTATTTTATTGTTCACGTTTATTAGTTTGTTCTGTTGTTTTCCTTGCAACGCAATTTCAGATTGTTTCGCAATAAAACAGTTTTATTTGTTACTTTCATATATTCATAAATGAAATTTATCGTAAAAGCATTTATATAAAAGTAGGCCTACGTGATAAAGTTTGAGTATACCTCACCCACACTTGTACAGCGTACAATATAAGTTCTGCCAGTGTACAATCCATACAAACAGGGTGCAATTCATTATACCGTCGTCCATGATGCAGTAAGAAGAAACTGTTCGCAGATAACGGAACCTGTAACGCAAACTTTTGCCGTTAATCGATGTTTGGGAAACAAATTAGAGACCTTGGCAGTAAAACAATACTGCAGGTAAAACTGTTCTTGAATGTGCAAGGCGTTGTTACTTGACACTACATTTCAACCATTCACCTGCCTATATTTGGAACTTTATTGGTTATTCTTTGTTGTAAGTGGTTTGTAATGTAATGACTTTGAGTCAAAACAATCTTTACTTTGCTACTTTGCTTTAAGACACCGACCACTCTTTGAGGGTATGTAAAGGTGAATATGGAATGATGGTGAGTGTGATGAGTGTTTTGATGGATGATGAGATGTAGTCTTGTTACAAACTAGGGCCGACTGTCCCCAGATTGGGTCATTAATTAATAGCCCAACGACCAATTGCATGAACCAACGGCTTAACGTGACTTCCGAACCACGGGGAGTGGCCATCGTGAAAAGTTATCACTACGCCCGGGAATCGAACCCGGGCTGATTTGGTGCGAAGCACACACTATACCACTGACTATAAATCGAGAATATTTCTAAGCCTCATGAGAATAAATACAAGAGTAACTTTGGTAGAGTGAAATGAATGCATGTGTTTGTGTAGAGTCTAGAGATGAGACTCTGGAGGTTTGGAAGTTATGTGAATTCCCTCTCAGGATTAGTGTGTGTGCAGCATCAACTAATGGCCTAGCCGCCTTATCCTTGCCATTTGTTCCCTTAACCACATAGTAATGTAATGTATTGGGCACTACATTAACCGACACATACTCGTAGCAAGTCAAGTCCTTTGGTTATTTAAATATTTACTAGTTATTCTCTTTAAACAAGTGTTAAATCAAGACTGTCTTAAATTAAAAGTCAAACGGTGGTCGTTTCAGCGGTTAAAATGGCTATAGCTCAAAAACGGCATTTATCACAGAAATTATGTTAGCACACATTCTTTAGACAACTTCACACCAAACACGTTGATACCACGTTTGTTAAATGTTTATACACATGAAGATACAGTACGCGGGAAAAATGTGACGCGAAACAGGGTTTAGCTGCATTGGTATCAATAAAACGTTTATTCCTTTGAAAATTGATTATCTTCTGAAAGAAGATAAATTGTCATTTAAAAAATGTGATGATTTCATCTTCACCACGCCAAGATAGTCATATCGCCAAAACCATGGTGATGATCTCATAAGATTGTCATGTAAGTATTATAATGTTTACAAAATATCAAATTCATACGTCAAATCGTCTTTTCATTGAAAAATAAACTATGCAAATTCCAAAAAGGTGGCTATACAACTACCTAATATAATTTGAACGAAATAAGTAGCTTATGATCTGGCTTCATATTTTAGTCCCGGGAACTGCATCTTAAATTACTCGACGGGAGTTTGAAAACATCCGGTTCATTTTACCGATATCTGAACTTTAAACCATTCTGTACGAGGTTGGAGTTCATTGAAAACATGGCTGAAGGATTATGAGAGTTTCTAACCCTAACCTACCCATGTGTCACGTGTTACAACTGCCCGGACCTACACATCAGCAGCAGACACAGCGAGTACAGTTCTTGGTGAAATAATCCAGGTGGAATTACTGCCAGCAACACGCTCCAGTGAACTGGATAATGTTACAGTAATATTTCCCTCCACTACTCCGTCAGCAACTCAGTTTCATCGCAAGTGTTTAAACTGCCTCTTCCACACTCAGGCCTACGTTACGCTGACGTTGTAGAGTCTGCTTCGTATACCAGTGTAATTGGGTATGAAGTGTAAAATGTTATTCTTTTAACATCGTTCGTCGTGTAACCGATAATAAGAGAACTAAATAAAAAAGGTACAATTTTCACCAAAATAATACTAAAAGCAACATGCTCTTATTTTACATTAGGTTTAACAAATAATTTATTAAGGTCATCAGTTAGTAAATTTGTATACATTCACAAACACCAAAGAACTAATATTGAATTTAAACGTGTTTAAGTATAGCCATGGGTCGTTTATATGTTATTTCCTCTTACACAACGTATTTACGTACCAGGATAATACTAACAACTTGATGGTTTTACACTGGAGGCCGAAACATTCATGCTCTTTTTAATAAACACGAGTTAGTCTAAAAATATTTTTTAAATATAAATTCTAGCGTGGAGAAATATATTGTATTTTAAATTTTAAGGATCGGAAGTCACGTTAAGCCGTTGGCCCATTCCATTGGTCGTTGGGCTCGGCCCTAGTTTGTAACAAGACTACATCTCATCATCCATCAAAACACATATCACACTCACAACCATTCCATATTCACCTTAAAATACCCAAGAGTGGTCGGTGTCTCAAAGCAAAAGTAAACAGTGGGATGTTATTTAAATTAGTAACCGTTTTGGCATTATAAGGGAACATTCTAGGCAGGGAATTAGATAGCAGGCCTGGTTGTCTTGAATGAAAGTACATATTACGCGTTTTTTTGTACTAGTTAGTTAAAACTTATATGTTGAACTTATTAGTATATAGATTGATTCAATCTTAGGAGGTTAGACGTTAAGATAAAGCCTTTGCATTTCAGAAACCTAATGAAAATGTAAAAGGATGAAGTAAGCGACTTTAACGTCAACGCTCCGGGATTAGCCCTGGATTTAAGAATCAGCTCAGAGTTATCCTACGTCTGTGCTTGTGCAAGTGAACGTGAGACGAGGTGTAGTAGCGGCGGGGTCCTGGCACAGCGAGTCACGCGAGTCTCAACTGTCTCCACGCACGCCACCCTGAGTCACAAGGTTTATTATCGTCTGCTCCCCCCAGGTGAGTCGTAGGCTGATTGATTTATTGCCTACGACTATCATTGAGTCGCCCAAGGCTTTTGGGCGATTAGTGGAAGGGGTCCAGGACCGATTCATAAAGTAGAAGAAATACTGAAGAATACTTGTTTTATAAGAGCATGGGATACAGCCATTACTTTATATTCAACCTTATCAGAGTTGCTGGTTTACATTATTCATCGCCTAGTTCTAGAATACACTAGAAACTGCGAATATTCTTGTACCATCAGCCAGCGCACAGCAGCGCTATTGTGAACTATCGATCAGGATTTAGATCAGCAATGTTATTAGGCCTACGTATTATTACATAATTTAGGAGGCCCCACTTCTCCAACAGATTGCTTTTAAATTTATTTTTGAAGGTAATAAGTTATATTTGGTTTTTGACCCTTGTTTTACAAAGAGATTTAAATTGTGTAAAACCGAATCTTCCTTACAGTTGAGCTTAAATATTTTGTATCAAATAAACACTTTGCAGTTAAAATTTGAAAATTCGAGCCAGCTACAAACTTAGGAAACATTCAGCATTGAACCGTGAATATTGATTTTTCATTTGTCCCAGATGGGTCAAATCGTGTTCTTGATAAATATCTGAGGTACGGTTCTAAAGCACACGTTCATAGAAGGATTATGATTGGCAAACAGCATTAACTACGTAATGTATGCTAAATAAACGAATATGTTTCCTCAGGGAGAATATTTTCCCATAGCTTTCAATGAATTTGTCCTCTTATCGATTTGGACGATTAATTTTAACCAAGTCTAGAATAAAAATACGTTTCCATTTCGTCATTGCTAATACATTAAGATGAAAGCTGTATGTTATAGGCTATAAAACACTAGTATTAGGCTCTTATACAAAGTGCTCGCACAATGTTTACTAAGGAGATACGATCGCCCGTGAGGCAGCATTTAGATGTCTCTGAACATAAATTTTACTCTCTCGTTTGTATACTTGTAAATGCCTTCAGCACGGCACTTTAACATTACAACACACTCAGGTTGATTTCACTTCTTCACGAACAAAGGGTACAACTTGAGGGTACAGTATACTTTTAATGGTATCTTAGCCTAAGTGCAAATCCACCATCTTCGCGAAGCCTAGATCGTCCCTCTGCTATGTTTAGGGATTTGTTTGATACTGGAGATACATCTTTGAATGTACCAATATACAAGTATATACCAAGTATATACAACTTCTCAATAGCTATGGGAAGTTGTATTGAGTTCCTTATGTAGTTGCATTAAGCCTTATGAATTGTGTGTATGAAGTTGAACTGAGCTGTATAATTCAAAGGTTTGAAAGGGTTTTAAATGGTTAATGTAAAAAACAAGTTTCTCTGTAGCTGTATTTTTTATATTATAATGTTGGAACATGTAAGGAAGCGCGATGTGTGAAACTTGATATTTCTGTGCTAGACGAGATTTCTCATTTTTGTACACAGCTCCATTTTTTGATAAGTTATACTACTTTTACTAATTGATAACGAAAAGGTTCAGACTTCCATGTATTGTAGAATGGGTATGGGCGTGTAAATAATCTCCTTGGGTTTACGAAGAGTCTAAATACTATATTTTAGCTTTTAAATTGTTGGTGTATTCGGGCATTTGGCAGACCCTTGCATGGTTGTATCGGACGCCACGCGGAACTTTGGCGGTCAGGGCTTTTAATTAATGAACTGTTTGAACGCATGTGTTGATGTGTCAAGGTAAAGGTGCGAGATAACTGATAAGGCCAAGGGTGTGGGGTGGCTACTGATTGCTATGCTATACAAGAAAGGAAGTAGGCCGAGAATCGATACACAGCAGTGAGTGAGTGAGTGGAGGCGTCGCGACGTCACGGGCCGGCACACCGCACTCGGCTACACTCCCTCCCCTCCCCTCCTACTCACTACGTAGTCAGGCGTATTCAACACTTTGTTGTGCGTTGCGTAATATATAATTTTAATTTTCAATGGTTAGTTAGGTAAAAAGTTAAACAACACTTTTTGAACGGTTTTAGAACGCTAAACTCTAAACTACTGCTGATATTAAACCAATTAGTAAATAATTTTTTTAATTTTACCATGTTTAGAACAATAAATAAATAAAAACTTTATTTGCCACGTTAAAAGATATTGTGTGACAAATAGAAAACCAAAGTGGCTTACAATGCTGGGAGAGGTATCTAAGAAGACAATTTGCCAAGGAAATCGTGTTGCTTATATGATCAATATGGCTGTCCCAAGATAAATTTGTATCTATGTAAATACCAAGACATTTTGTTGAGTCAACTTCTTCCAGCAAACTATTATTTATCATTACAGTTGGACAGTAATCCAAACTTGGTCATTCTAGTTAAAAATTAATAAAACTTGACTTATTATAATTAGTTTCAAGATAATAACTTTCAAAGAATTGTATACAAATGTGTAGCCTATTTGTTAAAAGGTTGAATTTCTAGATTTTCCATTGAATTAAAAATAATATTGATTGTGGTATCGTCTGCATACTGAATTAGCTTTTAAGGTTCTACGCCAATTGCATTATTAATATACGTACTGTAGACCAAAAAGAGAACCTGCCTGAGAATGGATCCTTGAGGGACTCCATGCTGTAAATGGGTAATTTTGGGTAGTTTATTTTCTATTTTGACCGGTTCTATTCTACCAATAACTTAACCACTTTTAGGGTAGTCCACAAATTCCAAGGCTGTGTAGTTTTTTCAATAAAATTGAATGATCTAGACTGCCTAAGGCTTTTGAAAGATCAACTAATTAAACGATGCTGTCTCTGCATATAAGAATGGGGGGTTTTGCAAACAGTTTAGATGATAAAGGATTAAATGTATTAAGCTCAAGAAAAAGTCGATGAATATTAAATTCATTGTAACATTGCGAATCCGCGATCGACAAAAATGGGTTTAGATTCTTTACTATATCTTTGGGAAGTTTGGAGTTATTATCTTCTTTAAAAAAATCTCTTTATTTGACCTAAAATACTTCGGGAATAAAAACTCTCTTTGATAAGGTTCTGCGTAGCTATTCGATGAAAACTTCATTCACAAGTCTACAATATATTCCTTCTTTGTCTTATAAGAAACTTCGCTTGATGACCAAAAGCATATTCGTCACCTTCACTTCAACTAATGTACAATGAAGTTGAACTCCAACCAACCAACCGAACTGAATACAAGTACTGTACCGTGGAGTGTGTAAAGTGGAAGAGGAAGAGTTACGCACGTGGAAGTGACGCACTAACACGTGACGTCACGGTTGTTTACCTGGCGGCCGCGGAGGGTGTTTTCACCCCGACACACAGACGATGTAGCGAGCTGTGTTTGAAAGGTCCTCAACCCTCCACCAACAGTCGGGCCAAAACATGCAGGACTCGGCGCCACCAGGCCAACAGACATCGATTGTGCGATGAGCTCGGCCCTAAGTGTGTCACCTACCTAGTCGGCGTCTCAGATAATACAAGCAAAAAAACGTTATCAACGCTTTAAAATAAATAAACACGACTGCTAATAACTTATTTTGTTATATTGTAGGCACTTATCATTTCACAACATTAAACAACTTTAGCAAGGGTGAATGGGTACTACATAAAATTTTAATTTTTATTTGTTTGATAATTTTCAATGTATAGATTTAAGCGATTACCAGTGGTATAATATTAAAATTATTATGTCAAATAAAACAAAACCATTTGTAACTAATTTGACAATAAATTCTGTTATATTCTATTCTGTCTTGTGGATTGTCACATCTAGGGGGTCCAGCTACATGATGGGTTCGACTAGGTTTCATGTAATTACTAATTTGTAAATACCCATCGACCATGGTCTATGTCGTGTGTGTAAATGATTGTGGGTAATAGTTTCAATCGGGTATTTTGTACTTAAAATCTACTTCAAAACGTCAACATTATCGATATTTTATGGGTGGTTGAATGAAAAACTACAATACTCCATTAGCTATCATTAATGACTACTATTACGGTCTACTCAGAGGAAATGTATTGTCTAGACTTTGCTACTACTCATAGGACGATACTGTATTGCAAACATTGGCAACACTCGTACTAAAAGATGTATATTGCCTTGGAATTTACTTCTAAAAGTTCAATTCAAATGTGACTCTGGTTCGCTGAGTTCAGTCTGCACTCTGTTGCTATCAATTCCAGAAACCTTTGGAGATTTTGTATACAGAGTACATAGAATAAAACTATTATGATGACCAGCTGCCAAAAGCAAATAAGGGACATCAATAATGAATTACGCGACAACTAGTATCTGGCTGCTAACAAGTATTATCATTCAGGTAAACTTTTATCCATAGGTATGAAGGAAAATATAACTGAGTAGTACCCTCGAGAAAACATTTAATTACACTACCGGTTTCAAAATAATTTCATCAACTTTGGGTGTATGATAAGTTTAAACGTAAAATTAAAAATGACCCAAACATGATCGAGTTGGGTTGAAACATTGAGTAATAAACAAATAAAGGATGAAGCGCGTAGCTGTAATATTGGCCAGTTTAGATATCTTTGGCTAAAACCAAAAACATCTCTGCTACACACACTCAGGTCTTCCATTTATTTCCTACTTTATGTGAAGAGACCCCCGCCCCCAATTCAGTGGAACAAAGATACTTCCGATAATAGGCGCCTCTCACTACTGTACATTATCTACAGCCTACGAGTATATCATTGTTGTCACTTTTACAACTCCTCTAACACGGAAACACTCTAGGATCTGGTGAGTCGCGGTGTGGTGGTAGAGGAGTGATGCCCTGTATCGGTTTTGGCAAGTGGCGCCCGAGATGCCCCCCTTTTTTGGCGCCTTCCTCCCCTCACCCCCTTCCCCGCACAGTCGATATGTCTGTCTGTCTACTCTACGTGAGCCTGTTTCTCCCGCGATTTTGCCCCTGATTTACCGCTCAAGGGTTGTTTTCTCTTCAAAATCCCAAACTCGCTGCTGTCAGGCAATTTTTCCTGAGGGCTATATTTTATTACAGCGTTTAATAAAGTGCAGGATCTGAAGCGGTTGATTGAAAACGCTTAGAACGTTTGGAAAACATCTTAATTTGAAGGAATAAATACACTATGGAACTTTTGTCGTCTAAGTAGTAGATTAAGGCTGGTAGGCAGAAATCATACAATTTAAATTGGCAGTTTTAAAGTTTTGTTTTGCTCAGGCCATTAATAAAGCGAAAACAACTATATCTAAAATTTTAAAGACGTCTTTTGAGCAAGATATGGTGCGTTGAAGTGGTGATTTTGGAAGCTACCGTTTGCTGCCCCATTTGAAAACGGTTTCGACTAGATAAACCAAACCACACTTAAAATTCCCCTAAAACACCCCTCTTAAAACTGGTATTTTTAAATCCCAAACTTTTCATAAATACAAAATGACATACTTTTTACAAATTAATTGCATTTTGAACTCTTAGTTTATTGTAAATAAAACACGTTAGTTTATAGAAACAGCTCTATAGATTATAGAACAAAATGAATCCTTATGTTGTAATAATAATTACGCTATAGCAGACCCGCTGCAAGTTACACGCTCTTAAGCCGCCTTCACGGCGAAAAATACCGAAGTACGCGAGGGTAGGCTGAATAGGTTGGCCTCAAGGAAGATCTTAAAGTAATGTAATGTGTAGCAAATTATGGTTTATGTCAGGGTGTCTCATAAGGGTGACACGTTCTTCAAAGGACTCTGGTTAAAGTTGGTACTTTTAAAGCTAGACGTACTGCTCATTCAGTATTCAACGAGAGACAAAACCAATTTCAAAATGTATACCCGTATAACTTATAATTTCGTAACCGATCAAGTATAGTAAGCACAGAGTAAGAGTTTGTGAGTGCCTTGCAGTGACGTAATCTTGACGTTGAATAATGGTTCAAACTCACAGAGTTGTAAGTAAGGTGAAGTGACTGAAGCGAAGTGTTATGCTAATCTTGTTATCCTGCTCAGAATGTGGGAGAAATGGCTGAATAAACAGCTAAATTCTATCTTGTACTCTTGTTCATTTCCTCGTCTCGCACGCATGCGCAGTCTGCTCCCTGGTATACTCGTACTCACCGTGTCAACAGATAATCTAGTTGTGTATAAAGGCCGGAACTATTGTCATTTGCCGAAGCGTTTAAAGCATCCCTTGTTGTTTTACATAATGTGTTTATTAATGTTAAATTAGTTTGTATAGTTAAAAGAGTCTGTCATTAACTGATATGATGAGCACTTGTCTTGTTGGCCTGTGGCGCGAAAAGCTTTATTAAATATTTGTACAATAAACTGCTAATATAGTAACCTTGTTAATTATCTCGTTAATGAGGAAAATATGACTAATTATATTTTTTATACAGGTTTATGCTTAAATTGGGCATTATTTAGTGTTTCTAATTTTTATTTTCATCTCCCACATCACTGATGAGATTTGGTTAAAACCTAATATAATTTAGAATCTTAGTAAGATCATTCATGGAATGAATTACCATAATGAAATACTGTAACGTGTTATTTCAAAATTTTGCTACCGCCATCTTGGTCAAACTTAGCGGATTTTGTTGATTTTTGGTGCACATGTTAGAAACGTAACTTAAATGTTCATTCCACGTTTCATTGAAATCAGATAACAAATGCAGTTGTCATAGCTTAAACCCATTTTAAGGGGAAACGCTCCAATTAAAGGGCACTTTTGGTGTAAATTTTCCTTCCCGTTACAAGAAATTCGCTTGTATTCACGGTAGCGCTTGTGGCTACGCGTCGGATATATTTTATATTTATATATGATTCTTCCTGAAGGTTAGTTTTCAGCCCTTTCTAGTTAGTACCACAGAATACCTAGGTAATACTATAGTATTACTCGTTGTGAACTATGGACAACATCCACTCTCATAGCGCCTTCAATGTAACGGTAGACTAGTACCGCAGCACAGCAATGTAGCAGAATAGTCGACCAACGCCGTGAAACAGTCTGACTCGACATGTATTCAATCTGAACTTACTGAGGTTCGAAGTTCGGTGCTGCTGTACAGAATCCAGAACCCAGGAGGCTCTTATGTATATCTGCATTCTATGGAGGTATTGAGACAGTGTTTATATAGTCATTAAATGGGCGTTTTAGTCATCAGAACTTCGTCTCCTTCCCGTAGCATAGTAATACAAGTTGAATCTCTTAAAACTGACAGACATATTATTGGGCTGGAGTGGGAATAATTCGAATGAATGAATGAAATGAATGAATACCTCTGTATGTCTGAAAGATACTTCGATGTGAATGAATGGAAAATTTTATACAACCTTAAACACTGACGATTGCGATACAATGTATATTGTTTATGCAATAAAAGATTTATTTATTTATTTGAATCATTTAATGTAAAAATACCACTAATTGGTACACAATCAGTCAGTAGTTTTCAGCTGTAATTTTCAATAATGTTTAACTAATGAAATAACTTGTTGTATCCGTTTCTAACTCTTACAGAACATTATCATCAGTTACTTATTTGACAGTTATCTAACTGTTGGTTTCTCCTGAGCTGATGGTGTGGTGTTTGTTTCAGTTCTACACGATGATAGAGCTGAACCCTATCGCCAACACGACGCTGACGTACCGCAGTGTGACAGTGTTCGCCCCCGGCAACATGGCCTTCCAGCGCTACACGGGCAAGCAGGACGACGGCCTGGTACTCTACCACATGAGTAAGTGCTATAGTATCATGCTATTGTATTAATTAGAGTATCAAATAATTTATATGAAAAAATGTATTGATAAGTAATTGGTATACTATTTTATTTACAGCATTGATTGTTATATCAAACACCTACGCATAATTTGTCATATACAGGGCGTTGAAAATGTATGGACACCCTAAAAAAGCGGGTATTTATATTCTAATACTGTTAATGTCCTAAAGTAAAAGACATTTACTTTTTGACACTAAATTCAACACCATGGCTTTCAGGAAACCTCCAGACGAGGGTATAAAATATCTTGTGCCACATCATAGTCGATTGACATTGATTACATTATTGAGTTGAACGTCGAAAACCGCAACTCAATAAGACTTCTCTAACTGAGAACATTCCAATATATAGTTAGGAGGAAAGTGTGTTGGAAATGCCTTGACAATGAGGTTTTCACTTTATAGAATTGGCATTTTATTTCAAACTTTAAAGTGGAATATATTTTGTTATATTGATCTTGTTGAGTGTTGAGTTGCCGTTTGTGGCATTAAACTTTTTATGATACTTTCAACAGGGTGATCCCCGGAGTAGTCATAGTGTTGAACTTAAAGTCAAAAAGTAGATATTTATTACTTTAATTTTTTTATTACTTATTAAACATTTAAATGTTCAACAAGTTTTGCTTGGAGATGCATTAAGGTGTGTCCAAACATTTTCAATACCCTGTATTTAAAATTTTAAATAATTGATAGGACTATTTACTGATGAACTTGAAATAGTGAATATTTATTATTAATTTTATTGTTATTTTGAGGTTTAACATTTTTATTTCTGAAAATAAAAGAGTTCCTCCTTTAATAATAATGTTACACACAATTCAGCAATACAAGTAATTCTAATGTGTTGGAGAACACACTTGAAATAATTTAAGCTCACAGGTCTTAAAGGTAAATAATAAGTAGATAGGTAACAAAGTGCTTTATTTTAAACCAAAATGTTATGTGACATGACACTTCAGAAATAAAGCCCTGGGTTTTATACTAAGTAAAAAGTGTGTTGTTTACTGTTGAAGAGGAAAATACATTAATTCTGCCTCAAGAAGCGCTAGAATCTTCTCTCATATTAACCGCATTCAAGATTTATCTCAACATCCAGAACTCTGGTTTTACTCTGTGAAAAACATATTATTTCACTTCTTCCAAATTAAACTTCCTTCTAGTATAGTTATTTATAAAACTAAACTTCTTTATTTATGAGTAAAAGAGATTAACCTGATTGAAACCCACATCCAACAAATCCATGCAGAAAAACACACTTTTGATGCAGGCAACTTATAGTTTCTATCCACTTTGGACAAACATTTAGAAAGAGCAAAACAAAACAATTCAAACTTTCTGGGCGTATTTGCAAAAACAACATTGTGTTCTGCTACGGGTTAGTGGACATTTAATTGAATGTTCCCTTAAATATATAAACCCAACTCACTAAAATGAATAGAGTTCTCAGTCAAAGTATCCACGAATGGTTTGTTAAACATGTACATTATATAAAAACATTTTATAAGTTCAAACGTTTTTACTGGGGAGAAGGCTAAGTTCCATTGCAGCAAACTGGAACATTATCATAAACAAATTTTCCCAACTTGTCCAAACAAAAGATAAGGCATTGTTTATGTGGCGCAAAGTGTTGTTTGCTCATACTACATTCTACAGTACACGGCTGAGCGGAGAACTGCTGTAATCCTTCCACTTACAGTTTAATTGTTTAAAAATATTCAAGGGACATTACTGGAAGTAATATACAGTTCCGACACACCCTGTTATACTTATTACGAGTAATTGTCAAGCAAAACACTAAAAACAGTTAGCCACTTAAAGTTAACCTGGGCTTTGCTGTTGTTCAATTTTGATTTACTTTTGAGCTATTAAGTTTGTATTTGGGATTACTTGTAACACTCGATGGTATAACATATTGTAGGCTGTATCTGTGTGCATCGTAGAAGAAATGAATATTGTAACAAAATTCAATTAAAGCTCAATTTTCAGTACAAAACTACAAAAAAACCATGTTTTAACATACATTTGTAGATAGTAAAACAAGAGTTGAAAATGAAAAACTCTAAACACAATGATCGAGGTTAAACTTTTTTATACAAAAGTTAAATATATAAAAAAGCAAAATTGTAGTGAAGTACAGTTTTGCATTAAAACAATATAAATATATTAAGTTTGAGATGTTGGATTGTTTGGCATTAGTCTTGAGAGGAAACTTGTCTCTTGGGAGGGGCGAGAGAACGTTACTTTTAGACTTGTGAAAACCACATTAAAAGTTAGCTTGCTTCGCCTTTATCATCATTTATTGGGTTTCATTTATTGGATCCCTGAGAGAAGCAAACCTAAACTGATGGTTTCATAATAAGGTTCGCTTGTTGAAATATTGTTAATGAAGCTGAATTCAGATGTTACTTTATATTACGAGTATTTAACTACTGCTACCCCCTTCCTCTTATTTCAATAGTAACTTTTCAGTAAATGTACCCTTGCAACAAAATAATGTCACTCAGTTCTGACAATTACATGAAAAACCTATAAATTAACTACCTAATAATAAGCACACACCAAAGTAGGTAGAGAGTGTGTTTAAATCAATTTAAATGTTTAAAACATATAAATATTATAGTATGTATAGGCTTTAAATGTGGTGTCTATTATAAACATCATACATTGACTCACTGAGGGTTACTATATTATATATTGTGGCAGAAGGGACCATATACTGTTTCGATTATGTCTTTATGGTTACTCAACAAACATTATTTTTCTTAGTATAAACATAAAGAAGGTATAATCCATTTGGTAAAATAAAATAACTCTACAATTTTAATACTAGCTTTTATATTATTTTTTACCATATGATTATAATTTCTATATGTTTATACTAAGAAAATAATATTTTGTTTGTGGTAACTCGCCGAGATGATGACTTAATAGTCGAAACCGGTCGCGCTAATACACAAGTTTTAACAGTGTGCTATGTTTCATTTCTGTATACAATATATTATAAATAGTTGTAATATATTCCCCAACTGAAGAAAGAGTTATTTAAGTTGTATTATAATATATTATGCTAGTGTAAAAACCATATATCTAGGTAAGTGTTACTCTTGGTTGTGTGGCTGAAGATCTGAGCCTGACTGATGTGTCATGTTGCTGTGTTATAGCGAACTCAGCACAGAACCTGAACCAGCTGGGTGCGAGTGTGTCCTCGGAACTGGACGGCAACCCGCCTCTGTGGATCACACGCAGGCGCACCGGCAACAAAGATGAGATCTTCGTCAACCACGCCAAAGTCATCCAATCAAAGAGCAACGTAGTCTTCACAAACCTCAATGGCCGAAAGCAGGTTTGTACACATTTTGCACATGGTCACAAAATTTTCTGTTAGTTTACAAACAACTGAAAAGTTCAAGAAGGAATAAAGTAAAATTCAATACAAAACACAAGCAATAGCTTTTCATCAATCAAAGAAAAAAATTAATCTTGAGTAAAAGTGAACAAGTTTAATAACAGTTTTTAATTACTTTATGAGGCATTTCCAATCAATTGACTGATAATCTGATCAACTGATCTCGTACATCAATCAATTATCTTACTAATGGAAACTCGATTGGCATTTATCTAATAACATACTCAATACAGTATATTTTCCATGTACCAGTATTACAATGAAACAGTTAATTGAGTTGCAATGGTGAAGGTTTTGTTGATAACAATTCATTTCTAGTGATTTACTGCTTCCAGAAAAAGAATATAAATATTTTTAGAATAAATGAGCAAAAGTTGTAGAATGAAATTAATCCAGAAAAGCACAATATTGGGACAGAAACTTTCCTTGTTAGCAAGTTTTCCAACTCAGCTTTTCCACCACAAAAACCATTTATACAATAATTCACTAGGTTCGATACGTTCTAATCAAATTACAGTGGTTTTTCCTTGTCTTAAGTAAATTAATTAACTTCATAAAAAGTTAAAAAAACAACAGTGGTACAAGAAAATGCTAAGATTTATTTGTAGTTCCAATTAGTTATTATAGGAGGTTGCTATGCCAGTCGTTTTTGGTGGCCTATTTTAGGCTTAGAACTAGTGTATACATTTATCTTTTGTTATTTAAAATACGATCTGTTTCATTGATGCTACGGTAGACAGCATTGTCACTTGTAGACAACAAAGAGTAAAAAATATACTATAAAATTTAAAAGTACAAAAATGTATTGTAAGTATAAGAAATTCAAAGTTAAAAATATTTAAATTGTAAATACAAACATCTGGCAATATAGTAATTGACTTGATGCAAATCAGTCCAATACAACTGTATATTATAATTAATATCATATTTTCAACCTCCTCAAAACTCACCTCTGCATGGAGCCATGGACACACTGGAAGAGTTTGACTCTTAAAGTGCACCTAGCCACATTAATTAGACAGAACTTCTACCAAACGTTGGGGGCTAATGGTTTTAGGTGCTGCACACGATAGAGGATGTGCTGGAGCCAGTGAGATCCACAAACCCGGACATACAACTGTACAACCCAGACGCTTGGGCCTTCCTCAACCAGTCGGAGAACATTCAGCTAGATTCTCACAGAGTCAGGTATGCCAAGGGACACCCCAAACTCAAAACGATTTAATCAACCTATTCTTAGGCTGTTAAAATTACCAAACAATCATTCACAATTTCCTAAGTGTCCCTTAACTCTGCTGAGAAGCAGATACTCTTACGTTGTGGCCATGTTGTGTTTTAATCATAGTGGCGAGGGAGTAGTGTGAGGAGAGGGAGGAGGGAAGGAAGATATGAGGCAAAGATCAAAGATGTGGCTGAGATAAGAACAAAGAGAGTAATTACTGGCTCAGCAGACTCGTTGGGTAATGAGAACTCGAGTCTCGGCCATAACACCTCTTGCAAAATATCATTATCAACGTTCTATTACCTCCTGACTGAGAACGTTTTTGCTACAGTCAGCAATATTGGAGCTTAAAACCATAAGTTAAATGAGAAAAGTTTCTAGTCAAATTAACAATTACTCCCTCATTTAGACTGTTCATTGAAGTTTTCATTAAAACTAGTTCAAGTTGGCTGGAGCCAATATTTTGTTAGTTAGAAATACATTTTTGGTGGTTACGTTGTTCTTGATTGATATGGTAGTATAAGGGGTCTAAATTATTCATCTAACCCTTTTTTTATAGGAAATAAAAATTAAAACAAATCACAATTGATGACTTTTAAGATTATAAACGGATGAAAATAATACATATTGTTAGTGATTAAACTGTGAAACTATTTCAGATCCTTTAGACAGAGAGTGCAACTAATGAAGAAGCAAGATATCTTCAGAGCTGACGGCAGATACACATTCTTCATACCTGTGGACGAAGGGTTTCAGGTAAACACTTTTGTTGTTGTTTTATTAAGAGTATGTTTCCTTGAGAGTTAGTAGTTTGTATTTTGAAAGGTTTCTTACTTTACAATCTTGCTCTTCCAATTTATGTTTGATTTGTACTTGGGAAACATGAATTTTACACATATATGGTGGTCAGTTGGTTAAATTTACATTGGTCAACAAGTAATATTAATTAGCTTTATCACATGGGCCTCACAAATCTCGCTTTAAAAAGAAAAAGTTAATGTACAAGTTAACTTACGAGGTTGTCCGTGTTGGGAATTAGAGTAACAAATTACTCATAACAATTTTATAACAATTATGTTACAGCCACCTCCACGACCAGAGAAGATCGATGAGAAAGTGATTGATGGTCACGTGATCCCGAAGGAGGTGTTGTTTACCAACGCTGCTCAAGACGATGTAGAACATGAAACTTTGGCCTTCACTGACATGCTCAAGGTGACCATCTCCTTCAAGACCGAGACAAGCAACAAGGGCAGTAAGAGTAAGTACAATATTTTGTTGTCTCTATACAAGGCTTTTTTGTTTTCTTTACCATACAAGTTTTAGTTCTCAATAGAAATCATAAATGAATATTTGAAACCAAAATACATCTTATCATTCCAGATAAAATCTCATTCTTTTAATTAATTTTCTAAGCAGGTTGTGAACAAGTCTTTACAAATTTGCTCCAATTTATTTAGTGTTTGTATGTTAGCTGTTTATATTCAGTGACGTTATAGCAGTGTTAGACTTTAGTTAATGACAAATAGTTTGACAAACCATTACTGACTGACTAATATTGACTCAGACCAAGTTATGAAAATGAACACTTGCCCAGTTGTACATGATGAGGTGGTGTGGTTGTGTTGCAGCCTATGTGAAAAGCCACACGATGCTTGGCGACAATACACACCCGGAAGGTGTCGTTCTCGCAGAGATTGTCAAAGCCAATATTCCAGTGAAGAATGGAGTCGTTCATCTCATACACAGGCCTCTCATGGTCGTCGACACTACTGTCACTCAGTTCCTAGAGGTTAGAGTAAATCAATTAATATTTTAGAAGAGAGTTTCAATATTGTAATTATGCTGTTTCAGTGTTGTATGTAAGGCTTGTTTGTGTGTGGTACAGTACTGTTACATTTCACTTAATATTAATAAAAATGGAGTATTTAGATTTCCTTTATAAATCTTGCTTGAATCTAAACTTGTTTAAAAAAATATAGTAAAATATTAATTGAAAAAATATTCAGTCAGTAATTAGTTCTTCTTTTTAAGATTCTGTTCATGCTACAATACATTGTCAACAGATTTAATTTTACGTTGTGTGTATGAGAATAGGTTTGTTTTAACCAATAGTTAACCAGAAAACTTTTTAAAATGACTTCAATTTTCAAACAGTTTTTAATGAAAATAATAATAATCTTTAAGCTAAATGAAGCACTACTAATCTTAGGGTGCATGTGGGTTCCAACTGCATGGGAATGTTTGACATTTGGTTGTATATTTTGCTTGGTTGTAACAATTGCCTAAGAAAAAGCTATACGTTACTTTGTCTAATAAATGTTACTAACATTTACGGTAGATTAAGTGGTAATATGTTTCATCAGTTAATAACTTGTCCTTCTTCTTCTAATTAATAAAAGGTGTACTGTACAATACATATTGAATTATACAAATTCTAAGAGACAAAAAGAAGATTTTCTTCTCTGAAAGATTTTATTTATGTGTGTATGATTGTATGGTATATAGCATATAAATTTTGGAGGCCAGGCTGAAAAGAAATTTATGTTCTGTAATACAGTCAAGTGTTTACTGTAACAAAGTAAATAGAAAGAAAGCTAAGTACCAAATAAAATTGCACACTAACAAACTCCACTCCCCTTACACTGACGTCTTCATAGGAAAGTTGAATGAGTTTTAGGGTTTTAGCCAGGCCAGCAGGAGCAAACATTTAATTACATGATAGCAAAAAGTAAGCAATAACAGTCCCGCTTATGTCAAATAGTACTTTAGCAGTGTTGGTTAACTTCTACAGTTTCATGGGGACAGATGCAGCCCACCTTTTGACGTCCATGATCTTTATCTACCGTACCTTTCCTTTTATCTAAGACAGCAAAAACCATTTTTAACCAGCTTGTGAAGAGCATACGGGTCAAAGTCAAATTGAAATACAATATTTCACCTCAGAACTTTTTATTTTGTTTACCTGTTTAATATTTCTAAAAAGGAGCCAAATTCTTCAATGATTCAACAGTTAAGTTTTAAGTTTATACCCGAATTATATCCATTTGAACTTTGAAACGTTATGAAACTGATGCTTTGTTAATCTACTTTTCCTAAAATAGACATTGTTTATGGTTAAAAGTCAAAACCTTGTGAAGTATATATTACATGTATTGTTGTTGTGATGGACAAATGTTCTGTTTTAATCTGGTAACAAATTTATTTAGATATAATTTGCCAACTGGACTGACAATCCTGGGTTTTGTCATTTTTAGTATTTTCTAAGTAAAGTTAAACCTTATGCACCAATTTAAGTATTGAGTTGAAATTTGGTTCAAAAACTTAAAAATACCCTAACATAATTTAAATGTCTAAAAAAATTTCTACACCCTACTTCACAGTTGATCAATTGTTGGGGACAGTAAAAAGGTGACAAAAATGAGACATTGATTAATTTTTCTGGATTTCTATTGTATTAAATCATGGACAGAACTGTTATTAAGGAAGGAAGAGTATTCTTGTAGGAATTATCAATTAGTTGTTGAGTGTTTTGTATTTTTAAACATTTGAAGTAGTTGAGGCCAAGGGGCTGAAGTGTACCTCAATTTGACTTTGACCCTCTTATAGTCATGCTGTCTCCAAAACATAATTACAAGTAATAAACAGGTACAATAAAAGTAACAATATCAATAAATAGTTTTAACCATGACAGGGTTAGACTATAGCACATACACGCTGTAGGGTTCTTGATGCCTACAACCCAGTTGCTTAACACTTTAATTGTTTAATGTATGCAAGAAATGTTAAATAATAACAATGAACAAGTACACTACTTCCATGCTGTTCAGTTCCAACCAATAGCAATATTTCTTCTGATATATTTTACTGTTGTATTTGTGTTAGAGGGTGTATCACCAACACTGCCATTCAAATTTCACAACTGTTGTTCATTAACACCTATACTCTTTTTCAACTTGAGAAGATAGCACTGTGATTATAAACTTATTTACTATCCAATCAAAATATTTGTTTACCACTAGCCCTCTTTAAAACAGATACCACCTTCAGCAGTTAAACTATTGACTTTATTTCTCTCCAACAGTACAAGTATATACTTATCAATCTAGACTAACTTGTGCAGTTTTTAATATTAATGTCCCATACATATTATGTCAAACATATTTAGATATATTTAACTAAAACACTTGTAAGAATTGTATTGACCTATATACAAAACTTGTTACACAAAAAGATGTGTATGCAAATTATTAGAATATGTTTAAATAAAAGAAACTAAACAGTAACTAAAATTACTGAAAATTAAGGTAAGCAAAAATTACATCAGATAAAGCTGTAAAACAGCCATAGGATTCGTACTAGGGAAGCACAACCAAAAATGTTGTCTAAATTGCAAGTCGAATTTGCTTTCAGTGTTATCTTCTCAAAGAACAGATTTAAGACTGCAGTGTGCATTGTGTTGCTATCAGTACTGTAATCTATGGTAAAACTAACACACTTAAAAAATAAATAAACAATATCAGTTTTATTAAACTTTAACATTAAATGAAAAATATTTATGCAAATAATCTTTTACAGATTACTTGTATAGCAAAAGTTTTTGTACAGCATCTGTACAGCAAAAACTAAATGTTTGCTGCAAAATTTATGTGTTGCATAATAGTTATACAGTGTATTGTTTTTTAAAGTATAACAGTTCAAGAATGAATCTATATAAATAAAGTAAAGCGTTTGTTATTACGTTGCTTAAAACTGAACCACTGTTACATGACAAGAATATGTTTTGTCATTATACCGTGAGAAAACGAAACTGATCTTGAAAAATTTTGTTTTCTGTCCGTCAGCCGTTACATTCTTTAACATTTTGTTTGCTTACAACTTTAAAACTGCTTACCAGAGATGAATTAAATTTTATGAAATATTACAGTAGATTCACTTGAGCCTCCCAATCCATGTCCTACCGTACTCAGAAATGTTTAACGCTTTTTATGAGTTCTCCATGAATCTTCAATTTACCGCAGAATACTGCATTATTTAGCTATTAGTGGCAGCTGTTTACAAGACAGCTGTTTATAAGTACAGTATTGATTTTTCTGACAAGGTCAATGGAACCTGTCTTACGTCACTAATAATAGATGATGTACACGCTTCTTCTGTCACTGTCTCCGAAAGGTTCCCCAAAGTAGTAACGGTAAAAGAGCGCATCGGAAAGTGTGGCGGTAATAAACGGCTCTCGGAATGTGTCGGGTTTAAAAGGCAACGGAATGCATTTCAAGGGTGTAAGGCTTAACGAACGCACGCTGGTGTAAAAGGCTTAACAGAACACCGCTGGTGTAAAAGGCGATCGACAACCAGCACGGTTCAAAAACACAATGCTGGCGAAAACCGGATTGGGAAGGGTCGCGACTTTAAACGAGATTGGTGCAGACTGATCTGGCGCGAAAAACGTCCTATGCTACAGTGGAAGCAAAACCGGAAAATGTGTATATTGCGGGAAAAAAATGGGTAAATATGCGAGTTTTATCAAGCTACTTCTGTGGCCACCCTGTATTATGTATATCGCACTTGTAATACTTTATGTAAATTAATTATGACTTATTAATACATTGAAAACTCTTTCTGTCTCTGTTTTCCTCTGCAGTTCGAGTTTTTCTCAACCGAGGTACCATCAGCCCCATTAACCTCGGATTATCGAGACTTACTGTATTATGTAATTACATAGTTACACTTAGCAAAGCAGCTATTATACAAGAGGTCAAAACAAACACAATCATTTTCTCAACAACAATTAAGTGAGAAATGTCAATTTAGCAATAAATGAATTGAATTGGCACTCTTTCTATCACTATGCATAGCACCACCAGGGTGCACTTAAATGCAGTTGATGCAAGTGCCGGTCACTTTGGGCATAATTTGTGGGTTCGGGGTGCATTTTTCCCATAGTAAAGCATGGGTACACAGCTAGTTTTTGTGTATAGAACCTTTGATTATTACACCTTTTAGTTTTAGAGAAAGCCTCAACTTATATAAAACAGATGCTGAAGATTATTGCCCATAAAACGTTCCTTCTACACTTTGATGTGTCTAGATTGTGACACTCTCTCGTTATCTTGTAACTTTATAGCTCAGTAAGAATAGTTAAAATAAAGTATATCAAATGTGTGGTTTTGTTCATAGAACTGAGATTATTTTCCGTTTAACAATAAATATTGCAAAACCATAATAAAGTAAAATTTAGTTAAATACAAATGTTATATAATACAGTACTGGAGGTGAGGTGAGGGTGATACAATGTACAGTGCAGTCTGACTGTACGTATGTCGTATATTCTGTTTCTCACTTTGTGTGTTTCTCTGTGCTTTTCGCATGGTTCCTGCATGGTTCTCGCATCGGCCTTCAGGGTTTTGTAAGTATTTACTTCACCATCACTCCTCCTTTTTCTTTACTTTACTGCTACACTCACCATTTAAATGTAGTTGCTGTAGCAGTAGTTACCCTAGACTTTTGTTGTACTTAGAACTGGTGTGTGGTTTTCCTAATTAGAAATTTCACTTTTGGTATATATTTTGTACTAAATGTTGTTGTGGTATAGTTTTTATTTTTTAGACTAGTAGTTTTATAACGTCAGAAAATTAGGGTGCCAGGTTTGTAGATTAATTGAAACTATTAGCATGAAAACATCACAATTGTCATAGCATCGATAGTTATCTGTTAGTTTAAAATCCCCAGTAACAGGGCCACGGTGTAAAAAGTCCCCAGTAGTTTAAAATTACGGTTCAAGGGCTAAGTGGTATTTCCTTATTGTCCAATCAAATCTTGGTATTTTTCAGTTTAACCACTTTCTCTTTGGGTTAAACACTGTGTCAAAATCGAGGAAATTTTACGTTAACATGAAGAGGGGTGTTTTAGAGGAATCATCACTTCAACGTGTCCTATCTTCCAAAATAGATGGCTCTAAAAAAAATAGATTGACCTTTGACAACAAAGCTTAAAAAAACTGCCAATAACATAGTGAGTTGTCTTGGCCTGCTAGCCCTAATAGTTTATTTTTTTCAAGAAGGGTATTTATTTCAAAGGTAGCTCAGCTTCTTTAACTCAAATATTTAGTTTGATTAAATACAACTTGGCTTCGTCATTTAGTAGTTTGTTAACACAGTGACAAAATGGTGGCCTTATTTTCAAACAAAGATGTTTAATGTAACTGCCTGGAAACAATAAGCTCTCCTAAGTGGAATAAACGAAGACTATTAGACATAGAAATTTGAAAACATCTAATTTTCTATTAACACATTAACTGCTGCTGCCTCCAATCAGAGAAGATGCACACTAAATTTGGGTGCGTCTGTAACTGATCAGAGACTCGTCAACACCAGCTAAATAATGCCAGTGTGTTGTTAGCACTTGTGCAAGGCAACAAATATTTTCAGAGCGTGAATAACAAAGCATGTTTGTGTTTTATTCGAAATGGGAGCTTGTAGTGTGATTTTTTTACTCCTATATTTACTCTAAGAGAAGGTACACTATTATTTAAAAATAAACGTTAGCATGGCCAAAAAGATTTTTTTCAACAATGAATTTGCCCATGAAGATTCAGGAAAAATATTTTCTGTAAAAATCTGTGTATCTTAAAATTGACGCCATTTATTTCTGGATTAAGATAGAGACGTCTAGTTTTCAGCATTCATCATCATTTTTTAAGACCTTCAAAATGAGGTGTCATTCAATGAAAATTATGAGGCTACCCCCCAATCCCCCATTTTAAAAACTGGGGCAAAGTGTCAGTAAGCATTAAAAGGTACTTTTAGTTCCTTTAATAAAATATACCGAGTTCGGTTTCGCTGGAAAAACTGGTTAACAAGTTTTTAAAGGTGTTTTCACACTTTTACGCCTGACCCTGCGTATTATATATCAATGGAAAACTTATTTAATTTCCAAAATTCCTGGGATAAACAATTTTAAAAGTTGAACTGCTTAAAAATAACGGCTGAAAATTTAAATTTTGTATATTATTATGTATGTTTACCTTGTATTTAAATTTTAAAAAACTAAACCAAATGATGATGAATAATACTGTAACTACAGTATTAACAATTCTAAATTATCTAAGCTTTCCACATTATGCCTCAAGTTCATAATTTAAAACCTTAACTCAAAAACTACTGGAACTACAGAGTATATCTATGACAGCTGAAGCCAATATGATAGAAGAAGTTGACATGAGTACTTTGTGGTTGCAACCTATTCATTTACCAAGTTGCCTAGTGAGACACAATCCAGTGCTTAAGAGCAAAACCATGAATAGCAGAACAAATGAATATTAAAAATATATATATATATATTTGTCTGACAACAATAATCAAGATAAACAAAACCCAAATTCGACATTTTTGTTGTGCACATTCCTACTATGATAAAAACCACACCTCAGATAGCTCAAAAATGCAGCAACAATAAAGAATTGTCTGCTTTTCTTTCTAAGTAGGCTATTTTACACAATTCTTTCTCAACCCATAAAGCTTTTATATATTTGACAAAGATGTCCTGTTAACAGGACAGAGAGGACGGACCTCTGTACAAGTTCTACGAAGTTATTCGAGACACTGAAGGTGACTTCATGGACCGTATCACGCGTATGCCAGAGCTGACACTGTTTGCACCGTCCAACAACGCATGGCTCGACTCAAACTTGAACAACCTGGTGCGCGACCGCAGCAAGATCCGAGAGATTCTCAACATGCACCTGGTGGAGAAGCGACTAACCATGGAGAACATCATTACGCAAAACACCGGCCAGGTAAACCACCAGCAGTTCCACATACTGCAACTCCATAAACTATACAACTACCTAACTTTAAGTTCATTTCCATACAAGCAACACACGTACTTAGTCATTTTGCATAGGTTTAGGAATCAACCCTCAATTTACATGATCAGTTTACACTTAAAACTTGAACAATATAATATCTATCTTATAAGTGAAAGGAGCAAATAGTTCAGATCAGCATTAAAATGTTATAATATTGCATGGAAACCTTTTGCACTGTTGTATTGATAAAACTTTATTTCAATAAAAATAACTCGGTATCAAAGTTTGTTGTAGTAATTAAAAAGAGTTATTTTTTCATTGTTATAGTTTGAAGAAGCAATAAACAGCCTGCATAAATACTGCAAACAACAGCTATTCATCTGTAGTAAAGCTATTTTGGTTCAATTTGAATCTCACATATGACACATTTTGTACTATAATATTATGGTTTTTTTATGAGTATTAGTTTTATGAATTTAATTGTTGTTTCATGACCCCCCTTAAAACAGATAAAAAACAAACAAGGATTCCTTACATTTTCTGGTACATTTACCTCAATCATCATGGTACCAGCATGACAAGCTTTAAAGTAAAAAGCAATAAAATGTGTTATGCAGCTTTTTACTATAAACCTCTTAAACTCTTACTAATATGATTGAAATATAGGACTAAATCAAGGATGAAATTTATTAACTAGCTATTTCTTTTTAGGGAGTGAAAAAAGAGGTAAAGTAAATTTGTTTGCTCACTAAATATTGAGTACAAGCACAGTGCACTCGTTTGCTTTCTGAAATGAGATTTGTTTACTTGGTTTGTACTTACCAAGCCGGTATCTTTCACAGCACATTAGGACATTACTGAGTTACGAAGATAATTGAAACACAGTTTGAAACCATAACTGAGGGTTTATGGAGCTAATTGTATTCAAAACTCCCCATCTTTAACAATAATTAGCCAAATCTTCACTAGTAGCGCCTATACCTGATATTTCACATATAGCATACCTATTAAACAATTATTTTGGTGTATAAATCCGACCAGTGTCATACAAAATCATTATGAACTTTGAAAATGAAAATACTCAACCACCCTGGATGAAGATTTTTATCAATGTTCTTCATTTGCAAAACTGGTCTACTGTTGGAAAGTGAGAGTCTTGCAGTTCTTCTATCTTAAATAATCATCATATTTTATTCATTCAATTCTGTTAGGATCACTTCAAAACTGCTGACAATGGTTATTCATGTAATTATTTGGGATATGTTAAGATATTTCAACAGTATCACAAAACTAACACTGGGAACTTACTGATTTTGAACCATAACAAGACACCAATACACTTGCACACAGTATCTGAATTGTAGACATTTGTTAATCAGTTTTACCGTAGTACTAATTTTGATGTGTTTGTGTTTGCTTTGCTCCCGTTTTTGTTTTGTTTGTCCGTTGCTCCTTTGTTGTGCCCCTGTAAGCACCCGCTGTTTAAGGTGTCTACTCTCGCTCCTCGTCGCAGTCTCTACTTCAACATCGTACAGCACGGCTACAACAAGACTCTGACGGTAGAGGGTGGAGGTGTCAACGCAACTGTTATCCAGCCTGACATCGCTGCCACTAACGGCATTGTACACATCATCGACCGAGTGCTCGGTGTGCCTTTTACTACTGTCGGCCGCAAACTTGCTACCGATCCTATGCTCAAGTAAGTACGACTATTACTATTAAATCTCATCTTTACACTCGTTTAAAACAATCCTGTACGTTAGTGAGCCAGATGCACTTGTTCATGTGCAACCATGTAGGATCTCCTTTGTTAGGATCCCCATAGTTGACTTTACCTCTTGCGTAACAGCTCAAAAGAATTTCAATTCCAATCTATATATTTTATAAGCTTTGTTCTGACTCACTCATCGACACAGATACAAAAACTGTACGCCTACAAAACTTGAAATTTCATATGAGCAAGGGGTTTTTTTGGGGGGGGCTAAAATTTTGTCAAATTCTACTTACCTCTATCATTGCACAGCCCAAACTATGGTATTTGGACTTGTTATGCAAATATAACTTTCCAACGCCATCTTGGTCTGGCTGAACGTGTTTTGTGGATTTGTACACAATCCTGTTAGTTACAATACTATAAAATTATAAATGTTTTGTACTTATAAATGTTTATTTATTGATGGTTACAATTTTTTCTATTTATTAATGATTATGTAATGTATTATGAAATGAAATGAAAAGCGTCTTTATTGGTGGCGAAGTTAGGACTTTAACCCTAGAACACTAGTGCTAACTTTTTTCCGTTGTTACTAGCACTAATGCATTTTACGTGTCATTAGTGTTTTTTTTCTAACTTTATTTAACTGAGGAGGCGCACGTCATGATGACGATGACCAGACATATTTTTTGGAGTACATAAAAATATGGACAAAAAAATGTCAAGGAGCAAGTACTTCTAGAATATGATGAAAAAAATGATTTAATTTACAAAATAAACTTAAAATGAATACAATAGACCAATACATAGTAGTAAATGTGTAATTACGTTTTTCATATTTCTTCAATATTTTTTGTATGAAAAACAAGGACTACTATTGGTGATACACCGATTCTCACATTGTAAGACAATGCAAAAAACATCATTTGGCACTGGAAATTACGCTACCAAACCAAGCAGGTGGGGCAGCTGGAAATTGTTTGCCGTGACTGTAAATCGAAGCTACAGACAACAGTTGCAGAAGGTTTTCAATAGCTTATCTAAGAAACTACTCTCTCCTCTAGATCACTATCTTCTTCATCGTTCCCCAGGGCATCACCAGGTAAATAATCTCGGTCTGCATCACTATCATATTCTTCACTAGAGAGGTCCTCATACTCAACTTCATCCACTTCACTTATAGAACCTTCTAAAGTTGTCAGCATCTAATGTTTGTTCTATCATTTCATCATTTAACAACCGCCAGCACTCATCGTATCTGCAACAAACGGCATTATTAGTTGAGTAGGCCAAGGCTGTTTCAAACTCCAAAAGAAATTTTAGTAGTAAAAACCGTAGTATTTCGTAAAAACAACTTTCTGTTAATCACTAGTTATAACTAGTACCATGCAAAAGTTACGTGTAATAAATAACATGTATAACTAGCACTACGAAAAGTTACTTGTTGTTATAGGGTATAAGTTAGATTTTGACTTACCTCCAAAACAAAGAAATGCGGAGCTATCTGAATCACACTGCCTCACGGCGACTGACTAGTAGAAGCACTGCTAGAAGCTGGAGTGCCTAGCGCAGTTATGGATAAATCTACAAAATGGCTGGGACACCTAAAACGACGTGGGCTAGTGTTCTAGGGTTAAAGTCCTCTCTTCCACTTAACCACAGTACAAAATATAACAATTTCATTTATACAAACAATTTAAAATATATACATACAATTTAAAATATATACCAACAATTTAAATATATACATATAATTTAAATATATACAATACTATACTAACAACTCAAATTAAAAACTACAAAACATTACGTACTTATGATTAATGTACATATTATGTATTGTACATCAGTAAACATGCATCAGTTTACTGTTTACATATGAACATTTAATGTAAATGTTTTATGCAATAAAGATGACTTTGTCTTTGTTTATCCAACGTTTCACTAAAATGTCACTTAAACTTACCTTTAAAAAATTAAAAAATAACTTATATTTCAATTTAATTTGTCATTTAAGTCAAATCTTACTTGCAGTTGGCCTCTTAAATAAATAACTATACGACCATTTTTTCTCAATTAAAATATTTATGAAATGTGTGATTTTTAAATGGATGAATTTATTTTCAGTAACACCTATCAGCTTGGGAAGTTGAACAACTTCAACCTGCAGCTGGATGACACAAGCAAGAAGTTTACTTACTTTGTGCCAAGAGACTATGCTTGGACCCGCATGGAGACTCGCTATCCGTCCGCTCACAAGAAAATGTTCATGAAGGAGTTTGGATACCATGTGAGTAATACAAACACATAAAACTCATCAACTTAAAATGCTTAAAATTGTACTCATATAATTATAGAAAAATGCTTAGTTAGAATACATTTTCTTGTAAATTTGAGTACTGCTTGTAAGAAGACCTGTATGAGTAGTTCTTTCATGAGTGGTATATGCCACAAACGCTCACACTGTTAAAATTCCAAAGAAAAATGTAAAAACTTCCTCTAATTAAAACCCTTTTTAGCTTTATCTCACTCAAAGGTTTAATGCAGATTAAAGGTTGCGAAATGAAGGGATAGATCATCGATTACAACACCCTGTGCATTCCTAACTGGTTTTACTTTAAACATAAAATTTTCTCTATCATCCAAAGTTTTACAAACCTTCAACTGATACTTTTTTATTAAAAGATGGTTTTCATTTAACCTTAAACCATTTTTATTCATCACACAACAGAAATGATTGAATAAGGCAAAGTTAAAGTAACTTAGCTAGGGTGACTACTGGTAGGGGCCCTCAAACGTCAGTTTACTTTCTATCTCATAGATGTGCATCAAACATGTACAATGATCTTCAGCCATATGGCTCTCTCCTCGCAGTAGTGGCTGTAACCTTGAATTTTTTCCCATAAGAGCAATGTAAAAACATGCATTTTCTTGAGACACTTCACACCTACAGTTTTCATTGGATTTTCATAAAATAAACTTGGTTTTAAAGTGTATTAAATGTTTAAGTGGCTCCACTGAGCCGAATTTCCTTTTAGGCATTTTTAAAACTGTGACTAAAATCAAAAAATTACAGAAACTTTTTATTTGAAATTATGATTGTTTTAGTAGAAACTAATAAAGTTTTCAACAAAGTGGTCAGCGGAGTCACTGCAGTACATTTTCATATTTCAAACAAAACTAATTTAAAAATATCTGATGAAAATTGTAGTTGTGAAGTGTCTCATGAATAATGCTTGGTTTTACACTGTTCTTATAGGACAAAATGGCCAACAGGTTCTGTGCACTCTTAATAAGATCTTGGAAAATTTGGTTGGATTGGAAAACTAAATTGAATTTGACTTCACAGACTTTAACAATTTCAAATTTAAGATTCTGCTGTCACTACAGTTTAACATAGTTTTTTAAGTGTTCTTACATGTTTGAAACATACTGTAGTACATTTTCATTGAGTATAGTTGCAGTTACACTTGAGTTGTCAGTTTTGTTGCACACTGTTTCCGTTTGCTGCTGGTTACTGTTGCGTGTTAACCTGACTGTACTCGGGATAGGTGAAGCAGATACTGGAGCGTCACCTGGTGATTGACGACAAGCCACTGACGATGCAGATGCTAAAGAAGTACTCCAACGAGTCCCTGACGCTTCCCACCATCCGAGACGTGCTCAAACTCCGCATCAAAGAGTCTGATAGTAGTGAGTATACAAGCACTCGGCACTGCACTTCAATACTGTTCAGTCATAGATTACTGAAAAATAAAATTGCACCGTTTTCTTTATCTAGCAAAATAACTGCAGATATTTTATAAAAATTCTACTACTGATATTTTGTAAAAATTCTTATACTGGTGATCTACGAGGTCTGTCCAATAAGTTCGCGAACTGGTTCAATATGGCAGCCTTGAGACGATGTAAATCTCCGCCAACTACATCACGTGACTAATAGACATCCAATGAAGGGTCAGTGCTTGTTTGACAGTCGAGCTGTGCCTACCAAGCTGTCAGTGTCAGTTTAAAATTTATTGATGATGTCAGTTCGTCGGAAAATGGAGATTGATGAAATCACTGAACAATGAATCAACATCAAGTTGATCCGATCCAGTGATGCCCTCTCATCACCATTTTGCATTTTGGAAAAAGGGAAAAAAACAGAAGGCAAGATCTGGCAAATATGGTGGGTGGTTAAGGAGGGTGATGGCATTTTTGGCCAAAGATTCACGAACAATCAAAGCAGAATGTGCGGGGGCGTTGTCATGGTGAAGGATCCTTCCATCGCCTTGACACAAATTCAGCCTCACTTGACGACGCGTCTCCGTCGCTGTCAATATAGAATTCAGAAGTCTTTGTTTGATTAGGAGGAAGAAAGTCATGGTGAACAAGACCTTGACATTGAAAAAACCTCAACTTGACTTTGATTTTTGATCTGCTTTTCTGGATTTTTGTTCAAGGCTCATTTTTCCTCTCTATTACTTGCTTTGAGACTTCAGTTCAATGTCATACTCATAAAACCTGGTTCATCTCCAGTGATGACTCTCTGTAAAAACTGACCGTAGTTTCAGTCAGAATTCTTCCAATCATTCACACAGTTCATCCTTCTCAACTTTTGTTCTGGCGTCAGCAGTTTCGGCACATTTTTTGCACAGACTTTTCTTAAGCCCAAATGCTTTGTTAAAATAGTACCATGAACTGATGAGCTGCATAAACTAAGTACGTCTGCAATCATTCTAACAGTTTTCTGACGATCATCAGACACCAGGACTCGCACAATCTCGATCAATGTTTTCATCCACACATGAGGTTTTAGTTCGTCCCTGCATTGCATCGTCTTTAGTGGCCTCGCGGCCATTTTCGAAACATTGAATCCACTTGAAAATGGACTTTTTCTTTAAGGCATTATCTCCGTTAACAGCCCTCAACAAATCTGTAATTTCTTGAGAGCTTTTCTTTAGTTTCACTAAGAACTTGATGTTGATTCGTTTTGAGTGATTTCATCAATCTCTATTTGACGAACAGCAAAAACAAATAAATTTTAAACTGACACTGACAGCTTGGTAGGCTCAGCTCGACTGTCAAACAAGCACTGACTTCATTGGATGTCCAGAGTTCACGTGATGTAGTTGGCAGAGCTTTATGGAGGCTCGAGGCTGCCATATTGAACCAGTTCGCGAACTTATTAGACAGACCTCGCATGATTTCCCATATTTCTTGTTTCTAAAATTTTATTAAATTTACCAGAGTGAGTCTAATTGTTTAAGTTTGTATTTTTGAATAATTCTTTTGTAGTTACTGACTTACCGATAAGCTTTGACAGCCTTAAAATGAAAATTTGTAATGAACATCAACAGTAATAAGTTCAAAATTATGGGGCAATGCCATTAAAAGTATATTGTCAATATGGTTTGATTAGTCAAGGGGGTTACAGAACCACTTTGTATTCAGCAATTTTAGAGTATTTTAAGTATTGCTCCTAAAAATAACAATACTCACCTTAAAATACATTTTATGGTGACACATAAATTATTTAGTGTCATTTTGGTACGGTTATTGAATTTACTAATTTGGCATTATGAGAAAGAGTTGAATACTTGAATAACACCCCCCTATTCGGACAAAATGGCAATCTTAAGAGACTGTTTTTAAATCTATAAACAATGCCTTGATTGTATACATTAATTTTTACTTGCTAATTGAAGCACTTAAAGGTGTACAGTGCCCTAAACCAGTTAATTGTAAATAAAGTAGAAATAGTTGTAGATCCTAACATTTGTTCCTTCTAAATTTTGAATGTAAATAATATTTTTTTTAAGAGGCAGTTGGATAGAGCCTTATGTCGTTTAAATGGGATAGGGAATTTAACATGAGAAACAATGTTTTAGGTAGATTAATAATGAACTAAATTGTGGGAAGCTCCGAAGCATAGAGTCATTAGTGCTGCTCCACATAAAAACAAAAATTTTACTTGATAAACTTTAATTTTAATTACAAAGTTTCGAGTACTATGTTCATATGGGAAAATCAAGTTATAAATTCTGAAATACAAAATTCACTTCTTACCTCATGTTATAAGTGGTACTAAGAATTGACGTATGGCACCTCTGCCTGGCTGCATCTTAAACCAAATATGTATAAAGTAGATTATAGCCCTCTCAAACACATCAAACAGAAATTTAATGTAACAAGTTTTAAAAAGATGAACAATATTATTTGACATTGTTTATATCTAGCAGGTTTTGCTGTTCCCATTTCTCAGACTTTGAAAGGTTAAGAAGCTTTTGAAAGACCCTGCTTTAAAGCATATTATTCAGCCACTAAAATTAAAGGAAAGCTATCTACAATGGTTTCTTGGTTGCAAGTGTTTCATATAACTTACCTGATCCCTAGCATGACCATTCAGTGTATATTTGTTAGCTGACTTGTGTTTTGACTCAGTTCATAATCACTTGCCGATCAGATACTTTTACCAGAAGCATGTCAATCAAAATGTAAATAACATCAAACACACAACATGCAGACATAAAAAAGGTTACCACTGATAGCTTTGGGCTCCACTTGCGCACTATTCTTGTAATGATGTTTCTAAAAAATTGTTGTAGCACACATCATCAAAAAATTTTTTATCGCCTAGAAAAAAAAATGTTCAACAAATTAAAAGTAGAGAACTTGAGCTATAGTATTGGATAGTATAAATTAGATTTAATATGAAAACAAAAGTCAATACTATATAAACTCAACCTGTGAGGCCTTTCTTAAGATGCTAGCCTTGCAGGTTAAATTTATACAGTATTGGCCTTTGGTTTTTTATATTTAATTTAACAAACTAAAAAACTAAATAGACTTGCATTAAGTGTTTATTTTGTAATGTATAATGAGGCTGAATGAATGTTGTTTTGTCAGGTGTAGAAAATGATTTGGATACAGGTAAGTGTTCGGTTGATTCAAAAAATATCAAACCTAAAAGAAGCTGGGTTTGGTGCTGCACGCTCTAGTATATCTTAAACATAATTAAGCTAAATAGTTAAAGTATCTTTAGCTCACTGAAAAAACATATGCTCTGCTTAAAATGAGCTGAATTAAATACAACATTTAAATTTTACTATGTTATGAACATCTGTTATATTTGAAAAATGTTTAAGAAAGTAAATAAATTAAATGTTCACCAATTAGTTAGCTTGCCAATGCTAATATATGAATATTCTCTTTTTAATGTTTGAATACAATCACTTTAAAATCCAGGGTCAATATGTGTTTCCAAACTTAATATGTGAAAAGATTCCTAACATCATTTGAATGGTTGGAAATTTTAGGTTGGGGGATAGACAATGAGAAAAGAAAAATTGCACCACAGCAAAATGTGGGAAGATGGTTATGAAGTTCTAAATCCAAAATGAAAACTTCCACAATATTTCCCTTCCCCAATCAACCAAATAAGTTGTTCTATAAAAAAAGTTTCAACTCAATAGAAAACTGTAGGAAATATCCCTGGTACCTAAAAAGTGGGTCAAAACTGTATCTCTATTGGTGAAAAATAAAAGCCTACTATATAGCTTTAATTTTGTTCTCCCACAAATGCAATTTTGTTTCATTGAAATGTTGGGAAAATGTACAGAAGAGTGTTAAAAGTACCCTGTAATATTTAGTACAAAAAATAAATCTTAATAAATATATTGAAAACCCATCTGATTCCAATGAAAACTTATTGTTGAAATATTTGATTTTCCCACTTTGCTGAGGTCCAATTTGGTGTTGTGATGTGCATTACCCCCGCAAATTCTCCAGTCCTGGGCTAGACTCTCAGTTTTCTTAGCCTCTAAAATGAAAAGGGTGACATATATAAATGTATGTTTATACCAAAACCTAAAATATAAATGGCTAGGACAGACATTCACATGATACTTGTAAATCTAGCTATTGCTGGTTATAAATAGATTTTATTTCTAGCTTTTCTTACTTACACTATAATGATTTGTTTAACACTTTTCAACAAATTAATACTAAATAGATTACACAAAAGCACAACATAACGTAGAATCACAACATTTGTGTTCACTTCAGTGGTTTCTTTTTCATTTAATTCTTTTTGTTTGTAGCCTTTGGCATCTAGTTTAGTTTTGTTGAAAAATATATTTCAAGCAACATAGTTTACTGTTAGACCCACAACCAAGTCATGAAAACATTTTACAAAAAACCATATGATGAGCTACCTTGATGGTGAAAATGCTAAGTTTAGTTTTATTCTTATGGCTTGAACTTCGAGAGGGGACTTAATCAGCAAAGAAATGTTATTCAAAAATATCATAAAATGTAACAACAATAGTTTTAATAGGTATAATTTGAATTGATATGATTGATTGTCTTTGGTACTTATGAGCAGTAGGTTTTCTAACTACACTGTATATAATACAGTATATTATGTTAGATCCTCATATTATTGTGTTAGTGGTCCACGAGTTACATCAATATTGTGAGTGAATATTAAATTTTAATGACGGTATAAATGGATTTGTATCCATAAAAACTGAAAGTATAGTGTACAAATACACACAACTCTATATCTACAGTATGGATGAACTGACAAAGAAGCTTGTGACTGCTGTGGTTCTCTACAACATGGTTTATCTGGATGCCCTTTCCTTTCTGAAGCCTTAATTGCAAATGTCAGTGCTAAAGTGGAAAATGTCTCTTCCACTTACCAACAGAATAGCCCAGGAGACCTCAACAATGAAAATTTTGTTGCAGATAAAAACTATTCCTAAGTGAAGGAATAGAGCTTTGTGTATCTTTGATGATTAGGTTTCTTTCGTACTCCCAAAGGACCTCGTTATCTTGCTTGCCCTACAATCTCAAGTCTCAACCTACATTCACAACAATCACACAAATTTATTCTTCCCTCACCTTTTATCATACCATAAAACCATTTAATCCTTTGCGATCTCATTTTATTTTTAAATTGTCATTAAAAGCCTACCGTATGGGTTGCCCCTATCCTTGTAAGCAAAATTTCAGTAAAACCGCTCTCTCTGGTACGCTGCATTACCAGTCATAGAACCACTCCTCTAAGTGCGGGATTTATAACGGGATATAGAACTGAAATTCACAGAACAAACCTTTTTCAAAAATTACCCGTCAAACTGGAGCTAAATTATACAATAAATTGCCAGATAATTTAAAAAGTATACAAAATATGAACACCTTTAAAGCCAGGTTAAAATCCTTTTTGGTCCAACATGCTTTTTATAATGTAGATGAATTTATGGACCTATAATACATCTCCAAAATTATTATTTATTTATAATTAATACTATTATTTGGTGGTCAGCAAACATTTTTTGTTCAGCTTTTATGGTGAATTTACCTTACTTCTTTTATACTTCTTTTTATTGTTAGCTGCTGTTTTATTGTTGTTTTTTATGTCACTAAT